>JAYKAV010001775.1:430714-466910 GCA_035582835.1 Phoebastria nigripes
GGTTATGTTTCCCCTTTTCCAGTCAGTGGGAACTTCACCGGACTGTCATGACTTCTCAAATATGATGGATAGTGGCTTAGCAACTTCATCTGCCAGTTCCCTCAGGACCCGCGGGTGGATCTCATTGGGTCCCATGGATTTGTGCACCTTCAGCTTCCTTAGATGGTCTTGAACCTGATCTTCTCCTACAGTGGGCRGTTCTTCATTCTCCCAGTCCCTGCCTTTGCCTTCTGCGGCTTGGGCAGTGAGGCTTGAGCACTTGCTGGTGAAGACCGAGGCAAAAAAGTCATTAAGTACCTTAGCATTCTCCATATCCAGGGTAACCAGGTCTCCTGTTTTGTTCCGGAGAGGGCCCACATTTTCCCTAGTCTTCCTTTTATCCCCGACGTACCTGTAGAAGCTTTTCTTGTTGCCCTTGATGTCCCTGGCCAGATTTAATTCTGTCAGGGCTTTAGCTTTCCTAACCTGATCCCTGGCTGCTCGGACAATTTCTCTGTATTCCTCCCAGGTTACCTGTCCTTGTTTCCACCCTCTGTAGGCTTCGTTTTTGTGTTTGAGTGTGTCCAGGAGCTCCTTGTTCATCCATGCAGGCCTCCTGGCATTTTTGCCTGACTTCCTCTTTGTTGGGATGCATCGCTCCTCAGCTTGGAGGAGGTGATCCTTGAATATTAACCAGCTTTCTTGGGCCCCTCTTCCCTCCAGGGCTTTATCCCATGGTACTCCACCAAGCAGATCCCTGAAGAGGCCAAATTCTGCTCTCCTGAAGTCCAGGGTAGTGAGCTTGCTGTGCGCCCTCCTTGGTGCCCTAGGGATCTTGAACTCCACCATTTCATGGTCACTGCAGCCAAGGCTGTCCTTGAGCTTCACATTCCCCACCAGCCCCTCCCTGTTGGTGAGAACGAGGTCCAGCATAGAACCTCTCCTCGTTGGCTCCTCTGCCACTTGGAGAAGGAAGTTATCATCAATGCATTCCAGGAACCTCTCGGATTGCTTATGCCCTGCCATGTTGTCCCTTCAACAGATATCGGGGTGGCTGAAGTCCCCCATGAGGACCAGGGCTTGTGATCGTCAGGCTGCTCCTACCTGTCTATAGAGGGCCTCATCCGCTCGGTCTTCCTCGTCAGGTGGCCTGTAGCAGACTCCCACTGTAATGTCACCTGTCCCTGCCCTCCCTTTAATCCTGACCCATAAGCTCTCGGTCGGCTCCTCATCCGTCCCCAGGCGGAGCTCCATGCACTCCAGCTGGTCATTGACGTAGAGGGCGACACCCCCTCCTCATCTCCCCTGCCTGTCCTTCCTAAAGAGCCTGTATCCTTCCATTCCAACACTCCAGTCATAAGAGCCATCCCACCATGTCTCCRTGATACCAATAAGATCATAGTCCTGCAGGCGTGCGCATGTCTCTAACTCCTCGTTTATTCCCCATGCTACGTGCATTTGCATAGAGGCATTTAAGTTGGGCCCCTGATGAAGCTGTCTTACTGGCTGGAGTTCCTTTGTGCTGCGTTTCAGGCGTTCTCCGGCTGACCTGTGATCCTTCTCCAGGCTCTGGGCACCTATTGCTGGCCCTGGCATCAAACTGGTAGGAGTGGGATGGATTGAGGTTCCCCTCCCCCAGCAWCTYTAGTTTAAAGCCCTCTTCACCAGCTTGGCAAGCCTATGACTGAAGATGCTCTTCCCCTTCTCTGACAGATGGACCCCATCAGCCCCCAGCAGACCATCTCTGGTCCTACTTATGCTTCACATGTGGCACCTGACTTTCAGCCTTCGAATATCACAAACACAGCTACTATTCTTGAGTGGAGCAAGTAAGCCAGAAAGCTCACAGCTATCAGGTAACAAGACAGACTAGTACAGCTGATTTGACCGTAGTCTCACAGACTGCAAACAAATCCCAGAAGACGATAGGGAAGAAGATCCATTATATATACTACTAACATCACTTCATACTCAACCCTCATATAGATTTCTTGTTTTTCTAAAACAGATGAAGATACAGGCAAGAATATTATTAGCATGATATAAAACAAAAGGACCAGTACAGACATGCTAAAACGTAACACATCCGTCATAGATACCTTGCGTCTGTCCCACAAGCTAGTAGAACTTATCTATCAGCTTTCACTGAAGTTAACCAAAGCAGTGAATCCCAAATATCTAAAGCAGAAGAACGTAGCGATGAACTTGGACCCTGCCCTTTGTAGCTTGTGAGGGAGTTACAAACAGATGGAATCATAGTTGACTAAAGTGTCTGATACATCACCAAGAAACTGAATCTTTTCATTGTCCTTCAAATGTGAAATAATCTGGAGCAATACTGGAGAGAAATTCAACATGGATACTAAATTCAAGCAAGGTATCATGAGAGGGTATTTTCTGCATTCCTTAGCAGGAAATTTCATTTACAAACTCACCTACTCTGGTTTTACATTTTGAATTCACCACACCTGGAATCAGGGAAGGAGTCAGAAGTGAAGCTGCTTTCACAGAACTAACAGGTGTCCTCTACCTCTTACCAGACCACCTCTGAAGCATTAAACAATGCTGTCTCTCCTTGGAGGAGTAGCAAGCAGCCACCCAGAGAGACACACAAAGATTATTCAAGTCTTCTGTGAAAGGATGTACATAATAAACAAATATTGGAGATTATGCCACTACCCTTAAGACCTATTTCTACCACTTCTAGGATCCTCCTACATGAACCAATCTCCCTCTGGGCCTTTTGTACATCTACATACAGCCATTGTGTGCAGTGATTACGTGACATTAGCGCATACGCAATACACAATAAAGCACAAATGTAATAAACCTCTAGCCATATGTCATCATGTGAAAATCAAGGTGGACATGTGAATGAAACTGCTAGCTGAAGGCAAACATGACAAAAAGACAGGGGATGCTGGTACGAAAAGGTTGTTTTGTTTCTTTGTTTAAGAGTTTGCCAGACTGGTTGCATTCACCCACAGTCAGTCACAAGTGACTAACTGACCACGCAATCTAAGATGATACTTAGGTTTCCTGGTAAAGCAAAGCTCTCATGCATGACTACCCATAATTTTTTATTCTAATTCCCTCTCAGTAGCTAAGCGTTTGGCTCACTTTTGCAAATGATGGCATAGACTTAGGTTTTTTTCACCTCTTAGCTGTATTGCAGCACTATGGTGTATCTGATCTTTCTTTTTTCCCTCAGACGTAAAGACTACTAAAAACACATCAGATCTGCCCTCTGCTCTGTACAATGGCCTTTGATAGACATTTCAATAAAGTTCAGCATTTCCACCCTTACCTTTAGAGCACTCTGTGGTCTAAGGCCAAGGTATATGAAGTTCTGGTACCCTACAACACTGATAATGAATCTTTTTGATATCTAGAGCAAAGTGTATTGTATCTCCTGGTGCTGGGAGCCTGGGAAAACTTCTGATGGTGTCAAACCTGGTGACAATAGCCACAGTAATGTTCCAGAAAAAAAAAAAAAAAATGGAGTTCATCTGTGGTGAAACCAGAGCTTTATTACGACTCGTCTAAAACAATAAAATGAAAAGCCCCGGGAACGAAAGTTCATCGCAAATCTCAGTACTCCTTAAGCCAGTGAGGCTTTTTCTTTCTTTTTTTTTTTTTTTTTTTTAAAACCATTTTCTCCCACAAGAAAGCCTTTACATACAAAAGTTCCAGAACCTGTGTAAAATTTAAAAGTGTTCCTGAATAGAATTTTGCAGAGTTATTGCCATGGATTTTCCTCTGAAAATATTTTTTCTTCACAAAAATGTTTTTGAAGGAAAAATTTCCTATGGAGATACAAATTTACTCCAGGTTTATAATGTATTTGAAAACAAGATGCTAGCAGTATAGCAGGTAAATTTGAGAAGAAAAAATAAAAAGCACACAAACATCTCATACCAATGCCACATTATACACTGCGGACAGAAAGATACAAACATGCTTTCCTGAAATTTACCCATTATTTTCCCTGATTACCCTTGCCCTTTGTCAGCCATGCCTCTGAGTAGGTCTCCCTAAATATCTTGAATGTTCTGAAAAGTATGCTTGAAACACCATGACACCTCTTTAAATGATATTCACATATGGCAACAAGCATTCCTCAACCAGAAAGGAAATGAGAATACAAGTTTTATAGAGAATGTTTACACTTTTCTGTGTTCCTTAACACTTGGGAAAACCCCAGGTTTTTCTTCTTAGTGAAGAAAAAACTCAAAGAAAGGATATACAGTAAATGCATCTCTGTACTTTGAATCCTTACCATTTTGTTTGGTGTAGTACAAATAATACAAGAAAAAAGCAATGCTAACAAAAAAAAAAAAAAAAAAAAAAAANAAAAAAAAAAAAAAAAAAAAAAGGCATTTTGAATGTGTTTTTGAAAGACACAGGCAAAGACTAAAGAGTACCTTTTGAAATCACCTTAAAAGAAAAATGTTTCAGAAAGAAAATTATCCCAAAAGAACAAGAAATCAGCACGTGCCAGAGATGGTCATGACAGCTAAGGTGTCCTCTGGACTGAGAACACCCTCTTCATTCAACAGAAACTATTTGATTCCTTTGTGTAACAAATTCTTATACTGGTCAAACAATACAGTTCTCTCTGACAGCTACTTCCTATTCAAGAATATACGTTTTTTCTTTTATCTTTTAATAAAATATTTCCTTTTAATAGTTTTAACTGATTTCATTAAAAAAAGCAGTAGTAAATTTTTCATTTTCTACTCTAATACCAATGATCACCATGAAGGACAAAATTATAAAGAAAGGAAAAAAAATGAATTCCTGCCACATGAAAGGAACTCAGGAGTGGAGGTTAAAAAATGGCTTTCTTAAAGAAACCATGGTTTTGATATATATGATGTCTTATTTTAGTATCATATTTCACAGGCCCTTGTGGGGTTTAAATACATATGTTTAGAAAAATGAAGTAATGACTGTGCTACAATCAAAAATGTACTAAACCCAAGAAAAACATTGCCACAAAATGTGCAACGCATAAAATGAAAAAAACCACCCCACCCTTCCAAATATTCTTGGCTTCAAGTTGGGTGAAGCTTACTCCTCAAAAAAAAAATTAAGGTGGAAAGTAAAGTGACTATGCTGAACAAGACATAGTCAGTAATCATCAAATGCCTTTTGACCTCTAAAATTTTATCATCCTACACAAGGGACCTCTATGAAGTTATCCCAAGTTCTCTTGTTTAATTTGGCTTTTTAATTGGCCAGTCTCCACAACTTTCTCTGTACTGCTTTAAGAATATCTTGTGTGTGTTATTGAGATATAACTGGTTAGTCAAATGCAAAATAAAAAATACATCCCACCTCCCCCAAAAAAAGTTACAGCTATTTTTAAGAACTTTCAGCTCCACCAAGGTTCACACACTTATATAATCATAGCCTAATTTACATTGGAAGAACTTCCAGAAGTCATCTAGTCCAACCTCCTGCTCAAAGCAGGGCCACTTGGAGCTGGGCCTTGTCCAGTCAAGTTTTGTGCAATCTCCAAGAATGGAGACTTCATGGCCTCTCTGGACAACCTCCTCCTGTGCTTAACTACTCTCACTGGGAAAATATTTTTCTTAGTATCTAATCAGAATTTTCCATGCTCCAATTTGTGTCTGTTGCCTCTCATTCTTTGCTTCTTATGCTGTCACCGCGCAACCTCCAAGAAAAGCCTGGCTCTGTTTTCTCTACACCTTCCCATTAGTGAGCTGTGAACTGCCATGGGATCCCCTTGAGCCTTCTCTTCTCCTGTGTGAACAAGCCCAGCTCTCTCAGCCTTTCCTCATACATCATATGCTCTAGCCTCCAGCCATCTTGGTGAACCTCCACTGGACTCACTCTGGTATATCAATCTCTTTCCTGTATTAGAGGGCCCAAAACTGGACACGGTACTCCAGATGTGGTCTCACAAGTGCTGAACAGAGGGGAAGGATCAGTTCACTTGACCTGCTGGCCACGGTCCTGGTAACACAGCCCAATATGGGCTTGGCCTTCTTTGCTGCAAGGGCACATTGCTGGACTAACATCTGGCTTGTTAACCGTCAGGACTCCCAGTCATTTTCTGCAAAGCTGATTTCTAGCCTGTTAGCCCCCAACCTGTACTGCTGCTTGGGTTACTATGTCCCAGATGAAGGAGTTTGCTCTTGCCTTTGTTGAATTTCATGAAGTTCCTGTTAGCACAATTCTCTGCTGTCTTGATACCTTTGAACAGCAGCCCAGTCTTCCAGTGTACCAACCGCTCCCTCCAGTTGAGGATCATCTCCAAACTTGCTGAATGTGCACTCTGTCCCATTGTCTAGGTGTTTAATAGCAACATCCAACAATAACAGCCTCAGTATCAATGCCTGAGCAACACCACTTAGTAACTGGTCACCAACTGGAGTTAACACCTTTGATCAAAACACTTTGGGCCCTGCAGTCCAGGCAAATTTCCATCCACCTTATTGTCCACTTATTGAGTTCCTATGTCACCAATTTGACTGTGAAGATACTATGGGAAATGATGCTAAAGGTCTTGCTAAAGTCAATGTAAGCAACATCCACTGCTCTCCTCTCATGCACTGAACCAGTCATCTGATCATAGAAAGTGAAGAGACTGGTCAGGCATGATTTGCCCTTGCTCATTCATATTGGCTTTCTGCCACACTTGCTTGACTTTCTGCACCTTGGAATGGGCCATTCTCATTCACCAAGGAAGATAAAACAGCTTTCCTGGGCCCTTTTGTCCATAGTCTGATGATCAACCATGGCCAAGGCAGTCATCAACCTTCACACCTTCAATCAGTTCTTCCTTGTTTATGTTTAACAAGTCCACGACAGCATATCCCCTAGTTGATTCATCAATCACCTGCATCAAGAAATTGACTTTCAGGAATGTCCTAGCTTGCCTGGATCCCCCAYGACTACTATGGCCTGCAACAATTGCAATGCCCCCAGCAGTTACTTAAAGGCCTTGTCTACTTCTTGGCCAGATGGTCTGCAGCAGATGCCTACCACAACATTACTCATGTTGTTCTGCCCTCTGACCTCTCTCTTAAGTGCTCGACAGGCTCAATACCCATTCCAAGGCAAAGCACTGCGCACTCCCACTCCTCCTTTGCCAGCCTGTATCCATCTGTCTATCCATGGCAGCACTCCATTGTGTGAACTATCCCACCATGTCTTTGTAACCCTAAGGAGCTCTGCAAGTGCGCACAGACGTGCAATTCCTCTTGCTTGTTTCCCATGCTCCATGCATTTGTGTACAGACACTTGAAATGGACACGCCAGTCATACTGCCTGGATAAGGCAAGTGCAAGGTTTCTCCAATCATGTTGTTCCCCAGACACTTCCTCAACGTTCCCCATGCCTTCACTTCTCTTCAAATTGCAGCAACCCTCCCATTAAGTAGCTACTCCAAAGTCCTCCAGAAAAGGTTACTGAGACCATCAGCAAAGATGCCCTTGCCACACTCCATCTCATGGATCCTGTCCCTGTTCAGCAGTCCTTATTCCTCAAAGAGGGTACCGTGGGTTTGCCTGTGAGACCAGCCATGCAGCTACACTTTGACTTGAGGGATGTGCCCTCTGCCACCTGAGCAATTCCCCTTCACTGGCAGGATTGAGGAAAACACCAGCTGGGCATTTGTGCTCTTCACCCTTGCCCCCAGGGCTCTGCAGTCATTTTTTATATACTTGGGCTCACCCCAGTAGTATCATGGTGGCCACATGGATGAACAGCAAGGGGTGAAGTCTGAGGGCTGGACAAGCCTCAGATATGTCCATCTGCAACATCTGTGATTCAAGGACCCAACAAGAAGTAAAACTCCAGCTATAACAAGTATATCAGGTTGGCAGATGGGTGCCTCTGTCAAGATATGGTCTCAAATAACTGTCACCCTCCTTTTTCTTCATGGACACATTTGGCTGAGCCTCAGCTGGCTCTGATGTCTCCCTATCCTATCCTCCACACCTATCCTTCTCTGTAGGCAGAGAATCTTCCTTCTATTGCCAGAAGTCACAAATTTCCAACTTCACAATCTTAGGAGTCTCTATCCGCAGCTCGTTTGAATATAACCTCTAGGTACCTCTACTTCACATCACAGAGCTTGGGTTCTTGCCTCTGCAAAAATCCTGTTGATCTCCTGTTTGTCCCCCCTCATGCTGCACAGTCTACTCATCTCTTCCCAGAGCTCCTTCACCTGGCAACTCAGCACCTTGACCAGAGTGCACTTCCCATGGGTGAGGCCACAGCCCTCCCCAGTGTGAGTCCTAGACCCGGAAGTGCAGCCCAAGACCTGGAGCTCTCTCTGGGCCAAGACCTCTGATGTGCCAGGAACAGTTGCTGGTGACCATGCCCTACAGCACATCAGTACCATCACTGCACAGTCCTAAGCAGTCCCACATTGTCCTGAGCTAATTTTCTGCACCCCACTGTGCCCCTTTTGTACTAACTGCTGTGATAACTGCTAGGTCTCTTAGCTCCCTCTGTTTCCTGGGCTCTGGGAGCTGTACTCTTGCCCATCAGTTATACAGCTACTCCTCAGGCATTCATCAAACAGGTGCTTGACACTGCTTGATCAACAGTCAGCTGAAGACAAAATACATAGGTAGTCCACAACCAACAAGTAGCCAACAAAAGCTGGCTGTAAGAGCTGACAGAGGCAAATGCCTCCATAGGCTGGCCCTGACCTGCAGCAGCAAGCCACCGAAGTTCCAGAAGCAGGAGCTCCCAGATGATTTTCCCTGAAGCTTCCTGAAGAAGCCCAGAATCCACTGCAACTGCTAGGTCTCTGATGAGCTGCCTCTGCTGGAGATCTGCAAGAGTGACAAAATATACTGCAAAAGAACAACAGGACTTCTGAGCTGCTGCACCACCCACAGAGGAAGCCCATGCAGCATCTGACAGTGGCTTCGTTAACTCTGTTGCACAGTGAAAAAGAGAAAAGAAGACAGAACAAAGTGTTGCCAGAAAACCACTGTGGGCCAGGTCTAGTTCAGAAGGCTGAATAGGACTCCTACTTTATCGTGCTACACCAGGAACATAATCTTGATGCAGTCACAGCTTCCAGCCACACTCCTCCCCTGATTGATTAGAAGAATCTCCAGCATTTCTTATCATCCACAGCAGGGGCTTTTGTTACTGCAGCTGTGCCAGTAACAAGACACCACCCTGCAGTTATGCCAGTGATAGGGCAGCTGGGTAGCTGTATGTAAGGCAATGGAGTAGTTTCTGCTTTCACCAATGAGGTTTGCACCAAGATTAGTACTGGGCTCATGTCACTTTCAGCCAGCTCTGCCACTCAGTGCAGCAGCTTGAGTGGCTTCCCTCTAAGGCAGACCACATGTTCCTGCCTCCATAACACATTCTCCCTGCCTGCCCCCTCCCTTTTTTTTTTTTTTTTTTCTTTAAATCTTGATTATTTCCCCAAACAACCATGTGAATGCTTGTGCCAGCACCCAAGGAGGTGGGCAGCCCAGAACAGGAAAAGCTGCTTGGAGAGAGCAGGATTATTCTTTCGGCTGCAATATTGGTTTACAGTAACTGGAGAAGGATGGCCTCAGACTGACACAACTGGTTCCCATTTCAGACTCCTCAGAGCAAGGGCTGTATTTCACCTTTTGTCAGTAATGCAACGAGCTCCGTCCAGCCGCTCCCAAACCTACATGCCAGATGCAGCTGGCTCGCCCGAGCTGTAACCCCTTGGGTTGCTACATCTGGCACAAGAAGACGCAGAGGAGGGGAGAGGGGGAGGTACCACCCTGCTGAGGAAAAGCAGAATTACCAAGCTTGAAGGAGCCCCACATCCCCACACATTCTTCCGCTCAAGCCTAATGTCATGTCCCTGCTCTCTCACGTGATTTCAATGCAGTTTTGCAGTCATTGCCATTAAAACCAATTGCAACTAAATTTATAAAATCAGAATGGGTGCTTACGTACAGACATCTCCTTCCACCTTCCCCCAGTAATGAAAAGAAAACACAAGAAGCAAACCACAACATGCTGTTGAGACCTATTAGAATTACATTTTAAAAGGTAAGCATATTTCAGAGAAAAGGCTTAAATTGTGGCAATATTTAACCATTTAAAGGAAATAATCAACAAGTATTGCTGAGCACAGTTCAATAACTACTGCAGTTTAAAACTATTGTTTATATTTTATGGGAATTGTGGATTTCTTTTTTCACTTTGGAAATCTTTAAGTCTTGAATATGTTACTCAATGCTGAGTTACCAGACTGTAATATGAGATTACTTTATTAAATAATTTTTCTCCCTGATAGAAAGGACAGCATTAAAGCAAATTGCTATGCTGAACTTAAAAGTGATTTATTTTTCTTTCTTTACTCTCACTAGCAAAAATCTTACTAAGTTTGAGTGATCCTAATTAAATTGTTTTATTAATTTTGCCCATTCTTAAAAATTGACACATGCCAACATGCTGGCCTGCCGGAGTTTGTAACGTTGTGCCATTTCAGCCACACCATCCATCTGCCTAAGTAATCAATTTTCCAAATCAGTAAGAAAGTATTTAATGCTTATTACAATTTCTATGGAAATTTTTACCTGGAAAGAATGTATCTATTCATTGAACGGCAATGCTGAAACCACCAAAGCAGAGTTATTTGAATATAAGGATTTTACAGTTTTTACTTGATGGAAAGTAATTTCCAGGGTCTTGGTTACCACATACCAGTACCACATACAAGCTCTTCCAGTCAGTTAAAAATTTTAACTTGCTGCTAACAGCATTCAGTTACAGATTCCTCAACCACAGTGGACTTGCTTGGACTTGTTTCCTTTTTATTCTTCCTTTTCCTCATTTTCCTTCCTGTCTCCTTTTCTTCTGTTCTTTCCTTTCTTTCTTTTCCTACTCTCTCCTCTCTTTTCTTTCTCTTTTCTCCTCCTCTTCCTCTCTTTTCTTCCTTTTCTTCTTCTCCTTTTCTTTTTTCTCTGCTTCTCTCCCTCCTGCCTTTCATTTCTCTTTTTCTTCCCCCTTTTCTCTCTTCTTTCCTTTTTATCTTCTCTGCCTCCCAGTTCTCCTCTCCCTTCTCTCATGTTCTCTCTGTTCTTTCCTTTCTGCTTTGTTCTCTTACTTTTCATTGTCTTCTCTCTTTTCTTTCCCTGTATTTATTTTCTCTTTTCTTTCTCCTTTTTTCTTTCCTCTCCTCTCTTCTCTTCTCATTCTTTCCTCTCTTCTCTTCTCATTCTTTCCTCTCTTCTCTTCTCATTCTTTCCTCTCTTCTCATTCTTCTGTTTTCTTTCTCCCTTTTCTTTTTTCTCTCCTTTTCCACTCCTTTTATCTCTTTTCCTTTCTCTCCTTCTTTACTTCTCTCTTTTTTCTTCTCTTTTCTCTTTCTTTTCTTTCTCTTACCTCTTTTCTTCCTCTCTTTCTTTCCCTTGCTTTCTCTTTCTTTCCTCTTGTGGTGGGTTAGCCTTGGCCAGCAGCCAAATGCCCACCCAGCCACACACTCGCCCTCCTCAACAGGAAACAGGAAGAAAAGGGGATGAAAAAGCTCATAGGTTGAGATGAAGACAAGGAGATTGCTTACCAGTTACCATAAGAGGCAAAACAGACTTGACTTGAGGAAAATTAATTTATTGCAAATTAAAATAGATTTGGGTAGAGAGAAGCAAAGACAAAAAAAAATTAAAACAACAGCTTCCCGCTTCCAGGCTCAACTTTCCTCCTTCACTCCCAGTTCCTCTACCTCCCCCTCACTGAGCGGCACTGAGGGATGGGGGGGGTTACAATCAGTCCATAACAGCTCCTCTCTGCCGCTACTTCCTCCTCACACTTTTTGTCTGCGCCAGTGTGGGCTCTCTATGGGCTGCAGTTCCTGCCAGGAGCCTGCTCCAGCCTGGGCTCTCCATGGGCAATAGCTCCTTCAGGAAATATCCAAATGTTCCACCGTGGGGTCCTCCACAGGCTGCAGTGTGAATATCTGCTCCAGCATGGTCCTCCACAGGCTGCAGGGGAATCTCTGCTCTGGCACCTGGAGCACCTCCTCCCCTCCTTCTTCTGACCTTGGTGTTCACACTACTGTTTCACACTCTCTTTTTTACCCTCCTCTTCTGTCTGAGTGCTGGTTTTGCCCTCTCTTAAATATGTTACCACAGAGGCACCGCCATCTTGGAAGCTGGGCTCAGCAGTGCCCTGCAGTGGGTCCGCTGGAGCTGGCTGGAACAGGCTGTGTCCGGCCCGGGGCAGCCCCAGCCTCTCCTCACAGAGGCCACCCCTGCAGCCCCCCGCTGCCAGCGCCTTGTCACATACACGTCTTCTTTTCTTTCTCTCTTTTCTTCTTTTCTTTCATTTCCCTTTCCTCTCTCCGTTCTCTTTCTACTCCTCCATCTTCTATATTCTCTATCTTTTCTTCTCTCTTCCTCTTCTCCCTTTCTCATTCTTCTTTTTCTCACTCTCCTCTCATTCTCTTCTCTCTCATTCTCTCCTGCCCTTCCCCCTCTCTCCATTCTATAATATCCTATTCTGATAAAAGAATCATACTTCTTTTAAAGCAAAGTATAAAATAATAATAAACCTTTTTATGAAACAAGAACAACTGAAATCACTAAATTTCATTTTATTTTTGTTCATTTCTATTCAAAACAAAGAAAGTGTATCATATCGTATTCCTTCTCACCCACAAAAAAATCAGGGAAATCTCCACAGCTTTTTTTCTTTGTTTCTTCTCCCCAATTTTCAATTATGGCATGACTTCTAACTGAAGGAATTTAGAATTTTGAAACTAAATGTCGAATTCTGGGATATTTATGCAAAAGTGTCATGTTTATTTTTAGCATCCAAAACATTGTATCCAACCCAAAAAGAGAAAAAGGAAGTTAGAACATTTGACAACGACCTATTTCTACATCTTCAGTTCACACTCAACTGACAAAAAAAAAAAAATTTCTAAAATCTATTGTATCATGTAAAAGAATGAATGAATGAAAAGAAACATTCCTTCCCTTACGAAAGATTTTTCTCTATATTCTTGTATTTGAAGAGTAATTCAGCACTAGAGAATGTTTTACACAACCACCAATACAGGCAGAAAAATTAAACTGATATAAAGAATAAGGAAGCTGGAGTAATGACAAATAAATAAAGATTGGATCCAAAAGCAAATTACTGTTTTCTAGTAATATTTATTCTTACAAAAATACTTCTGTAAGGAAGATGATACTTTCACACTTTACATTAAAATAAATGTAACTACTACAACTTTGCTGACTAATAAGTGTCAATTATGTTCTTAAAATATTTTTGTTAAAGAGCTCTTACCTGTAAGGAAAGCCTGAAAATAAATACAGAATGGGCAATCACAGTACATCCTGTACCTTTAAAAATATAGCGACATATGATTTATTGTATTGGGTCAAATTAAAATATTTGGGTGGATGTGAAATGTTGAAGTTATACTTGTTGTACATAAGGGAGTTTAACTTGGCAAAACAGCATAGGCAAAATGTTCGTTCTTTCCCTCAAAGGACCAAGCAGATACTTTTATTTTTGTGTTTTAACTTAATCCAGCTGTTGCAATTCATACTATTAGTAGATCTCCATATTCTTTTTTGACTTACAACAGCTCATTAAGTCTGGAACTGAGAGACTTAAGTTTCTATTTAACTTATAACTAAAAGTCAATCTAATTTCAAAATGTCACAGACAATGTTTTAAAATTATAACAATAGTAACCATCAAATAATTTGTAAAAACAAAAAACAGTTTTAGACTGGCCATTCTTGATAGGCACATCATTCCATCTGAAAGGAAGCTTGATTCTGCTGAAGTCATTAATAAAGTCCCTTTGAACATAGGGGCTGAGACACACACACATACAAAGAAAGAGCCAAAGAATCGTAACACAATGTGGCATCACAAACAAAATTCAGTCTTAACCAGAAATTGTTTTCTGTTAGTCCTCCCAATCACTGTGTCTAAATATTTTTAATAAAGAATTAAATGGTAAGTATAATATTAAATCAATTGACAGTACCAATCATGTCATGAATTCCTGGATTGTAAGGCTGGGCACAAATAATCTTGTATCACTACTACTTTAGTTTATATAGTTCAATACATCATCTGACTGAAAGATATTTTGATGCAATTGTTTACATTAGTATCCTTAAGCTACTACTACAAACAGAGAAAGGTTAACGGTTGGATTTGGTTTAGTGGTGTTGGTTTTGGATGAAGGGGACAGACAGTTAAGAGTATACATACAGTTTGAAACCGCCTAATTTTCACTGGCCAAGAAAAGATTCCCTGACTGAAAGCAAGCAGTCTTTAAAAAAACAAAACAACAACTTCCTGCTTGTCTTATATTCTTAAAGATTTCTTCTCAAAAAGTTCCTTGCTGTCCTTTGTAGGTCATAGTTTTTTTCCTTTGTGATGATTGTAGGGGACACATGTTAGTTTTGACACAATGATTCCATATTTGATAATGGCTACCTAAAGTATTTAGCAGTCTATAGAACAAAAACTCCAGGTGTATTGGTAACATAAGAAAAAGAAGCAATAACAAGTAATGGGGGCCATTTGCAAGAGAAAATAATAATTGTCTAGATCCCGTGCTTGGTTTATTTTATTTGTAAATGAAATATAAAAGCACGCAAGTGAAGATCTTTTAGGAAAAAAGGTACAGAATGGTATATATCTTGATAGATTCCTGATAGCAGATAAACATATCTTAAGCAAGCTTACTGAAACATATAAAAGATACAGCAGAAGCTATGGATGCTATAAGATGCTGAATAGGGTGACTCAGCTATTTTTGCCTGTTTTTTCTTTAGTAAGTACTACCTTCCAGCAAAAGAGCTACTAGATCCCATTTTCCTTTTCTCATATTACAAATAAAATGAAAACCAAAAGAAATGGGGGGAGGAGGGGAGGGAAATCAATTTGTCCTCTCTTTTAGCTATTGAGGGTGAACAGCAAAACAGTTCTTAGGAATCTTTTGAGCTTTCCCATATTCTTTGCTATTGGAATAACTGAGCAAAGGATGTATTTGAGTATAATTTTGTGATTTACAACTTTATATGCATATAAGTTCATGTGTATGTGTACAAAGGTGAATTTGTGTCTGTAGGTGTATTTACACACTCAAGCACATAAACACAGTTTCATACATACAGTATTTAAGTTCTTTTATTTATACTTTAATGTGATATATATGTTTTGGTTCTCAGTTCTCTGTTGATACGGTAAATATTTGCCAGCCACACAATTACTGGTTCTAGCATACAGCTATCATAAAACAGCCTCACTGACAAATGCAGAGTTTATTGGGATTACAATCAGAAGATGGGAGCTTTCTATACTGCTGAAAGAAAATCATACCTTGCATAAAACCTACTTTTTGTTCACCTGATAGTACGTAAGCAAGCAAAAGATGTTTAGGCACTTTTTAAATTCTGTTTTGAAATGAAGAGCGTGCACATAATTTAATTTCACAGTAATTAAGACGACTACCTATGAGACTCAAAATAAATAAAATGGAATTGCTATCAGCTAGCCTTAGATAGAAAAGAAATTCACGTATGTAACAAATTTTCTGAACAGTTACACCTGATCTTTTTCATAGTCCTTGGACGGTGAAGCTCTGAGGCTTTTTTTGGTCTTGATTCTATAAAAACATACTTCAAAATTTTAAATGAAATATGCCAGTGCATGACTATAAGAGAACTAGTAAACTTTTCAGCTCATGCAATATGAAGAAAGAAAAGTAAGAGAAAAGAATTATTTCCGTATTTTTTTCCCCTTCAGTTAAGAAATGGTTTAATTACAGGTAGACTGAAACACATACCCGTATCTTTATAGAAACATAAAGACATCCACAGCAAACTGTTCCAGAAAATAAATTATTACTAGAAAATGATGCTTTCATAGAAAGCCTGACAATGTTTTCTTCTTTCACATTCAAGTAAAACACTTTTAATTCAGTCTGCCAGAAATGGCTATGCTTCTGCTCTGTGAAAAATATGCTAATGATGAAAATAAGGACTTGACAATTTACTGAATGCTAAGCGGAAAATCTGTAATGAATTGCCTGTGTTGTAGTGTTCAGTTTAGGCTCTTTTTTTTTCTTCTTTTTTTTTTCCCCAGTTGCTATAGAATACCAGAAATAGCATAAAAAAAAGATTATACCATTTTGTGGGATGTTGTGCATGTCCCTTAAGACAGACTGCTTAGAAATAAAGACAAAAGTCAGCTGTGGGATAAATGAAATTCAAAGCAGTAATAAATAATAGGTTTAAATACTAACTTTTCCATGCAAAAGAGAAATACAGAGAACAAAACAGAAACGCAAAAAAATCCAACCCCAACAAATAAATCTCAATCAGCAACTAGCAAGTTGAAACCTAGAATAATTCATTTTACACCTGCAAGAAAAAGCAGCTTCTTAGGTTACTCAGATGTTGCAACAAAAGCTCATAAATCCATTAAACCAGTCATGTCTTCAAGTTCCCAGCCAGACTTCAATTTTCACTGCAGGTTTTAAGTCTTCAGCAGATTAAACTCCTTTCCTAAGAATATTTTACCAGTGTTCATTCAAAAGGTGACTCCTTCTAGCTAAAGTCTCCCTATCATTCTGTGTTTGAAATTTTGATATATGTGGCTGCTCCTGACAGGCTTATGTGTTGAATCACATTTGTCCAAACACTTCTTAAAGGAAATACAGTAGATTATTCTTGCCTTTTCTAAGTGCAAGAGAGCTGAACAAGGTTGCTGGCTACTCAGCAACAGTTCTTGCATTTGGCCCTAACTAGCATACACTGATATTAAGCTCTCTTGCAGGTCTTGTTTCTGATTTTTATTTTAAAATACTAGTTTATTACCTATGTACTTTAATGTTAATATGTGACAGATCTTCATTTCAGAACAATGATGGAAAGAGAACACATTCTGTCAAATCTCAGTTACCCAAAGATATTTTTGAAAGTTTTGGCTCTGGACAACAATGGACAACTATTACTGGAAAGCTCTTCTATGTCCTTGCTCCTCTTAAAAAGATGCTGGCAAAGCAGGCTGACAGAGGTAGTAAAATCGAAGAACATATATATCTACCTACCTTCCACATAGTCATGGTTCAGTTTATAGAACTGCAGGCAAACTTTGGATAAAAGAACAGGAAAACACTGTAGACTCTGGAAGGTCTCATCTCTTCAGYCATTTAAAAAAGAAATCAGACTTAAAGCACTACGCTATAGGAAACATACTATACACACACACACACACAAAACCACCCCAACCACCAAAACAAACAAAAAAACCACCACAAACAAACAAACCAAAAACCTTGCACTGCTGAGAGGATGGATTAAAGATCTGGTGAAACTTTCCTAACATAACTTCTGTGAGTATCTGATTGCTTTGAACATGTTTAGATCTCTTGGATATCCTTATTTAATTTCTCTTTCTGAAAAAGAGACATAATCTTTAACGCAGAATTACTCTTTGAAATACAGAAACATTAAAGAAAAAAGATCTATAGCATACCTACTTAAATATTGCTAGAAGAGAAATTACACTTTCTAGAAGTATGGGAAGACAGTTATCACACAATATACACTTTAGGATAACGCTATGCATATGGTTACACCAATTTGTAATGCAGTTTTCTCTTTTCATCAGCCTGAACTACAGTACTACTTTTCAGTGTCTTTCAATAGTAGTCTACACTGAGACACACAACATAGGAAAAAGAAAACACAAATTCTTACATTAAACATCAAAATATATTGATAAAGGAGTTATTACACTATGCAAAAAAAGCCAACACTGAATTTCTTGACAAATTTACACTATTTAGTCACAGCTGATGTCCATCTCCTACTTCAAAATAAAATGTCCTTTAATAGGAAGTGTTGTCATTACTGCACAAAATAACTAGTAAATCTTATAAGACCATCAGCATCTGCATTGCTATCCATTATTTGTTACATTTAAGTTGTTGGATTTCCTCTTGTATTAAAAAAGGAATATCTTGAATATGGCATTAACATATTATGGGGGTCTTAATTTCAACAAATTAGGCTGTGATAAAGAGGACTTGTGCATGCATTCAAAGATAAAATACTTTTGCCATCTAGACATTTAGAAGTTGAAATGTGTTTATCGCATCACAAAATTTAACAACCATAATTTTTCCTATTGCAGCTAAAGAAATTAAAATTTTCACATTTCCACTGAACTATTATAACTTGAATATCTAATGATCATACAGGCCACCCTCCGTTACCAGTAAAGCATCAAACAAATAAAAAAGCTTTATACACTGCACTATCATAATGTTCTTTCAGGAAATACAGGTTAGGCTTGGGTGGGAGGAGCAGAAACCTAAGTAACTGCACAAGTGAAATAAAAATATTTTAATAGTACCAAGGAAGCAAGTGTGTCACACAGACTGGATTCCTGTTTTCCCAATCTTTGCAGACACATTTTGCAGAGCTGCTAATAGATTTAAAGCAAACAACTTTATGGCAGATCTTCTAAAAAATTAAAAAAAAAAAANAAAAAAAAAAAACAAAAAAACCTCAAGCAGCACTATTTCCTATTACTTCCATGAAAGGTGGAAAGGTGGTTACAATATATGCTTTAGCCCCAAGACACAGAGAACTATTGTACCAAATGGAAAACTGAAGTACTGAACACTATATGAGCAAAAATGTATATGGAAAAGTAACAGTAACATAATAATCTTTAAAAGAAGAGAATCAACTGTTCTGAAATCTCAGTTCACCTGAGCATACAGGAACAGACTTCAACATGATGACAAATCAGGGGCAAAGTACAAAAGGGGAAGCCATATGAACTTTTCTAAACTGTTGTAATTCATCTCTTGAAGGTCCCAGACATGATAAAATGATGGAATTGTGGTTTTATTTCCTCATAATTGGTCCTGGAACCAAACTAAAGAAGAAAGCTTGGTTGGTCCTGAGCCAGAATGTGAAATAAGTACTGAAATCTGGAATGTCCACATCGTATTACTTAAGAAAATTTCAGGCACATAGATGGTCAAATGAATGGAGTTTGAGTCCTCATATACAGGAAGGGAAAAAGGATGACAGCAGATTGGGGTAATTGGAGACCATGGGATTGGTGACCCAGTTTGAGAAAGAAGGAAGATTCATGTAGCAAAAACTCTTGGGACAACAGATTGCATGTAGACGGGAACTAGTAGAGATACTGCACCAACAACACCAATTTAATGGACAGGATATTGGGAGTGGAGGAGCAGAGGACCAGGCTATATTCTTAGCTCTGGATTTAGCTTCGAAAAATATCACTTTGCTTCTGTCTCCACTCTCTTTTTACATATGCTCAATTAATATTCTTAACATTAAAAACAGTATCCTCCAAAGTATTCTGTGTCATACTCAAAAGATTCTTACTATTTACATTGTGCCATTTATCATCTGAAATATTTCCAAAATTAAATCTACATCTTAATAAAACTAACAAAGGAATTTGCATCTGTGACACAAGCATGATTTTTAGCCTGCTTGTAACAGCTGGGGCACCTGTTACTACATGCATCATGAAAAAAAAAAAAAAAACAAAACCAAACAAACAGCTAATTTTATAAAAAATGCTGACATGCAGACGGATTTTACTGGACTGTTTATTGAAGTCCCTGGACAGAGACTCCATTGTCCTGTGAAAGGAAGAGGAGCAGCATTAAAACAAAACAAAAAAACCCCCTCAGATAATTTCTAAAAACTGAAATATGGAGCAAAAATGAAGATAATGGTGGTTCAGGCAAAAAAAAAAAAAAAACCAACCCAAAAAAACCCCACAAACATTCAAGGTAGTTAAATGTCTTATATTGAAATATATATTTTATAGGTATACACAATGGAAGAAGCACCATCATTAATAAATAAAAATTCTGTTGTCTTTGCAATTAGCTGAGGGAAAACATTTGAGGTTTTATTATTTTACATCTGTTTCATTAGCACCCAAAACCAGTTTTCTAAATCAATGCAAAGTCGGGATTACCGTTGTACAGACATAAGCAAACTAGCTTTACATTGACGGTAGGGTAATCACAATGCAGCAATACGGAATCAAGAATTAACAACCTGCTCTTAGGCTCGAGTTTATACCATAGTTGTTTTAGGGCTACATCACTATCAAAAACTGAAATAATTATCCCAGAGGTGACATGGGTGTGATTATGCAAGTTACAGTTCCAACGCTGGAATGCAATAATGTTGGAAACCCATCAGTTTTTACCAGGTTAGACTGCACTGTGGCATAACAATGCCAGGAATGCCTAGGCAAGAAGGAGCAAGCCTGAGATTTTCAGCTGGTGAATTGCTGCTATCACAACTGCCTACCAAACTAGGCAGTTTGTTGTTACACTGGGAAGAACAGCATTTCAAAGAGGTGTCTGAAGTGAATTTATGCAGAAAGACAGGTTGTACTGAAAGTTTGTTTCCTTCACTGCTCTACAGCCAAAAGCCACATCTGCAGAGGCATAAAAATCAACCTAATAATGCCAGGCAAAAGAATGCAAATAGCTTTCTCTCTCTCTCTTTCCATCAAGGCTTCCTTTCAGTCTGTTGCAGGGAATAACTACCTTCAAGACAAAACAATGCACTCCTTCAGCTGAAGAGGCTCCCAAATAAATTGTCAGACACATGCAACCACAGAAGCCTCTTAACTGTCTGTGCTCTTCCGTTAACAATCAGAGCCTTAAGATAAAAACAGTGGTTTTTTCAGTGAAATTTTAAGAGCTTTTGGTTATTGGAGGGCATTTGCTTTTTTGTGTGTGTTTTTTTTGTTGTTGTTTTTTGGTTGTTTTTGTTTTGTTTTGTTGGTTTTTTTTAAGTGGAAGATAAAAGCTATGACTTGTTAATAATTATGAATCACAATGACATCTTGGAATTACTTTACAGAGAAAGGAAATAAAAATTTCTCTGTCCACATGCATACACGATAAAACAAGGAACTTGAAAACGATAAAGAACAGAAGACAGTTGCCAGCTTGTTTAGCCTATTTACAGAAACAGCAACATTCAGAATGGGTTTTATTTTTAAGTCAATAGCTCTAAGGATGATGTATGCAAAGGCTTAAAGAGACACTGTCAAAAAGATCAAAGGATTCAGAAGTGACGGTAATATTTTCAGGAGTACCATCTCACTTCAGGGCTAAAGACAGACCCTACACAGATCATGTGTGTTATTCCATTGATGACTCTGGCTCAGCAGTTCAAAGTGGGTTTAATTCTAGCTAACGCATTAGTTTAATATTTCTGCACAAAGAGTGTGAACCTAGTAAGAGTGTTTTGAGATTTATTAGGGTCATACTTTGCTGCTTTCCTAGGCTCAGAAGACTTAATATGTTATGATATCATTCATGATAGATATTATCAACACCGTGGAGTACAGAAGAAACAGCACTATTGCCAGTGCCAAGCATCTCTTCTTAGTCTTCTGAAAGACTACTGTCACAACAATAAATCAATAGATAGCTTAATCTTGCATAGCAAAAGACAAAATATGCAGAGAGAAAAAGGAGGACTGATGCCATGATTCTCATAGTTGAAATGAAGATCAACAAAGAAACATCAAGAGAAAGAAGTTTAAGATTCCTACTGGAAAATGAGAAACAGAATGAGACGAAGGGATTATTTTTAACATCATCTGTGAATTACCTGAACAGAGTAATCAAAGTTACTTGTCAATACAGAGGTCAGTTACTTTAGCTGAACAGCAAAAATAGTATGAAATTATCCCATTCCAGGGTTCACAGTCCTGAGTCTAATAGAGGAGGAAAGTAAAAAGCTAGCATAGCTATGGGCTAAAGTTCCACTCCAAAAAATTAAACATCGCTTGTCCCATTTTGAAAGTTTATTGGCTTTTAACTTGTACTGAGAATCTTTGGTTTTAATCTTATCCAGACAAGCCAATTTCCCAGCCTCACCAAGCAAAGGAGAAAGGCAACTACAGAAAGCCAAGACATAATCTAGGGTTATTAGCATCAAACATTTATCAGAATTTGGCTGGATATTCTCCCCTAGGACTTAAACAATATGTATGGCCCAAGTACTGCAAACTGATCTAAAAAAATTCATAGAAAAATATGGACCAAGGGATATGCTAGTTCATTCCCCTAGTTCACGGCAGGATCAACCAAATCTACATAATTCCTGACAGACAGAAGTCTAAATTGTTTTTAGAGGGATCTAGAGATCTCTCACATCTCCCCCACAGGTCATGACAGAAATCATTACACCTGTTAGAAAAAAAAAAAAAAAATCTTCGTGCTATCTAATTGAAATCTTTTCTTGCTACAATTTAAAGGCCTTATTTCTTGTTCTGTCCATATGAGACATGCAGGGTAACTTATTCCCTTACTTTTTTCCTATCTTTTATGTATTAGAAGACTTACTATGTCTAAACTCAATCTTCTCTTTCTTAATCCAAACACCTAATTCATAACAACTTCTGTCTTATTTTTATCTCCCTGATAATTTTAAGCAGTCTTCAATTGGCCCTATCCTTCATAAAGGTGCAGTGCCCCAAACAGAAGGGAATAGATAGGTTATTCCTGGTGGTCCTACAGGCAATTTCCAGGTAATGACAAAAGAGGGCAAAACCAAGGATGGTTTTTCCTGTGAGAATCAGCAAAAATTTTTAAAACACATGACCTATTTAAATATCCCCATTATGACCATGCAGGCACCTCTTGGGAAAAGAAAGACAAAGGGACAGAAAAGCATCTGGCAAGTTCCTGGGACTGTGTCAGGAGCAAACATCCTTGAACAGAAGACTTAAAAAGCAGTTAGGAAGGAAGGCAGTACTAGGTTTGACTTGAACCAGTGGGGAAGAAGCAGCTGAAAATATTGAGCATTCATGAAGGGATGATTCTTCATTTTTAGGAAAATAAGGGAGAACACAAAAAGAAGAAAACAGGCTTCAGGAAATTAAAATTCAGCAAACTCACCCACCCACCATGCACAAAGACATTTCTGCAAAGACACCAACAGATAGGAAACTGGCTTGCTCTTCCGTGAAGGGGTGGCACTGAGCACTTACACCAAAAGCACAGGAGCACTAGTGCCTTTTCTTTGTTGACACCTAATTAGAAAGGTGTCTATGATTAGATAGCTACTAAAACCAACACCAGGAACAAACATGGAAAAAATTGATTAGATGATAATTAAATAAATTAGATGTTCTCAAATCAGTTAAATCTGTTGAACTTCACCATAAGGTATTTAGAGCTGACTGGACCAGTCTCAGAATTATCAATAGTCATTTTGGGGAATTTGTAGAGGGTAGCAGTGATTCCAAAAACATCTAGTGACTAGCTTTAAAAAAATGAAAAAAGGCAGGGCCAAGGAAGTAGAGATGCAGCAACTGAATCTCAATTTCCCCAAAATATGGAAAAAAAAAATATTTTGAAGTATTTAGCAGATAAGAAGTTGAGTAATACATAGACCTGTCAAGAACAAGTTACTTCAAATCTATCAAAATATTCTTTATGACATAGTAGCAGACCCTGTAGTTAGAGAAGCAGCAGTAGGTATCATATAGCCTGACTTAATGAGTCTCTGAACATTGTTTCTCGTGGGACTTTCATAAGCAGAGAAATACAATGCTGCAAAAGGAAATAAGTTCTAATAAGTAGACGACACTAAACTTGGAAGGGCTGCATGCATGCTGAAAGACAAGACTACATGTTAAAGCATTCTTAATAAATTTGAGAAACGGTCTGCAGAAGGCCTGAATACAATTCAGTAAGGGGAATTCTAGACCTTAACAGGAGTAAGTAACAGCAGAAATACAAGATGGAGAACAACTAGCGAGGCAGCAGCACAGTGGAAAAGGAGCACTGAAGCCAGAGTGGATCATACTCTGACTAGTAGTCTATGGCACATTAGCAAAATCAGCAAAATCTCATGCTAGGATGCATAACGAGCAGGTTGCGAGTCTAGAAATTTACAATGGGACAGGGAATTGTTTTCCAAAGAACAGGACAGTAGATGCTAGGAAGGAAAATCCAGAGAACTGTGCACTGGAGTGAGCTGCTGTCTATATTCTTTGTCAAGAGATTTCAGTGTTCAGGACTGTTGGCCTGACACTGTTCACTATCAGCACAGGCATGAATGTAAAATAAATACTTCTCCCTCCTCCCCCCCACTCCCGGAAGAAAACCATTTATTTTCTACTTCCCAAAAAGGTTTGCCTTAAAAGTTTTTACTCCTTCTAGGTAGCAGAAGAACTGCCTGCCTGCTGACCATTTTACAACCAGCCATCATAACAGGAAAGATATTTAAAAAACAAAATTGAGCTGTAAATTCCCCAAGATACAGGAAACCGGGTAGGTGTATAACCTCTCACAGGACATGTCAGTAAGTTTTTATTTTAATTTCTAACATATATCTGCTTTGTAACTTTGGAATTTTCCTCCTATTGTATTTAATTATTCRAGTAATAAAAAAAATAAATGTGCAACTTGATGTCTTTATTGCAAACAAAGAAAAGAAGAGGCTGAATAGTCTGACAGTGTCTTTTTAAAGATTACACATAATGACAATGAGATTGCTGAAAATCATACGTTATTCATTCAGATTTACTACCACAGCAAAAAGCTTTAGATTAATTAATGCTGCAATATATTTGAAAAATGACTGAGCCAATTAATCTTATTCATCTATAAATGGAACAGTAGAGAGGAGAATTTTTGAAGAACTACATTTAGGATTGCCAAGGTTCTACTGACAATGTTAATCAGTATAAAGGAATAAGTAAAGTATATTACAGTAGTAACATATTGCTCATACGAGTTCAGACTTGAAAAATACACAAATCAATACAGAATAAAATAYGGTAGTGCCATTCTACTGCTTATGACCAGATGACTGCACATCATAAATTTACATCCCTTGCTCATCTTAGCTGGCTGCAGCATAGAGACAAGTAAAGATCATCTTTAGCAAYGGTAAAGGTGCCATACTGGCAGAAAGGTACTGAAAGAAATTGCAGAGCTGGATGAAGTAAATGGGAGACTAAATTCAAGGACTGTGAAAACAAAACATTATTTACACCCTGAGGCCCAATCAACAAATATGTGTATGAAGTCAAATACCTTATCAGCTCCTATTAAGAGTTAGGCACTCAGATAACTTTGCAGGTTTGTGCCTAATCAATATTAAAATGCAGCAGAAACACAACTTTTACATGAAATTAGAAGTTAAATGAGAATCCAAATACTTTAAAAGAATCAACATTTTTTGTTTTTACAATTGCAGAATTTAGAATTTTTAGGCTAATCAGTTTAGGATGACCTAGCCTATAACATAGTACAATGTTTCAAGTAAGGAGTAAAGAACATTGAATTTTATCCTTCTCAGTTATCTAGATACTTATGACCACATATGGCATCCTGCAATCTACTATATGTTCACACATACCTGCATATACCATACCATGAATAAAAATCAGACTGAATCTGAATTTCCTTCCTATTTCCCTGCAATTCTCAGTTTCTTAGTAACTGAAGAAATCAAAGAAGGACGGAATCTTTCTCTTATTATTCTTCTGCAGCAACTAAAAAGGGCTTCCACATTTTCTATACTTAAATCATAACAACGCTGCCTTCGCTCCCTCCCTTAGGTTTTGCACACAAAATTTTATTCATGCACTGTTCACGGAAACAAGAATTTTTAAAATTACAAAGAAATGTTATTATCAGGTATGTGAGCCTCTCCCATGTAGTTGTCTCATATCACAAGATGTAAGAAGAAGAAAGCAATCTATTCACTGCTGTGAGAAACAGTATCTTAATAAAAACAAGATTTTCAAAGTTGGGTTTTCTTGCTTTTTTGTTGTTGTATGCAAATCCTTGCAGCATAATACACATTTGGACATTCATTTTCAAAAGTTTTCATCCCTTTGTTTCCTTGGCTTCATTGCCAAATATACTTGAAGCAATTTCTTGATAGGAACTAAAGCATTTTATATCTGTAAAAGGTGGCAAATTCAACTTCATCTTGCACACCATCTCTTCTGCAATTTTACCAAAATACAGCTATTATAAGCATGTTATGAGGCTACCAACAAAGCAGTGCATGGTTATGCAGTTGGGAAATGATTAGGCAGAGTGTTCTGTTTCTTAGGAACAACAGTGAATTCAGTAAAAATATGTCACATTGTAACTTCTGGTTCACCAGAATAAACTCAGAAGTAACAGACATAATGTGTTACTACTCCTCTACACAGGCTTTGAAGTTCTCTTGTCCTAGATTTTAGGTTCCACTAAACGAATATAATTAAAATAAAAGCAGATGTCTCCCTTTGCTTTGAGACAGCAACAAGTATTAAAACAATTTATTAGAACAGAAAATTTTTACTATTACATCTGGAGAAGAGGAAGCTGCATCTTGTAGGAGACCCCCACCAACCAACCAGTTTTTCCTTATCTTACTTTACTTCCTGCCCAAGTTTCCAACTGCAGGTCACTAGAAGACCTACCAAGCAGTCAGTCACCTTTGAGGAACAAGAAGCTGCATGCCCTCTGAACCAGGAGTCAATGGAAGACAACTGTTGATTTCCATAGGCTCTGGATAATGCACCTATCTGCTAACAGCTTAATGATTACAGTTGAAATCTACATCCAAAGTACGCTGTTATTAAGCAACTCAGTATCCAGCCTCTGCAGCCACACAGACTAGCTCGCGGTGTTCAAACACCCCTCTCCTTCCATTCCCAGTTCTTTATCGGCACAACCCCTGTTACCACAGGCAACACCAGCATGTCATAACAGTGATTTAGGTGCCAGACCACAAACCCAAGTGAGAGAAGGAGTGTGTCTAGCTCCATCTCACACTTTCTCCATGAACATGGTGGCAGAGGCAACCGAGTTGCAAGCTTCGGTCCTTAAGCAAAAATGAGATGTAGCACTGGGCTGTCTGAGCAGATCACACTGTCTTTCTAAAGAAAGGCCATTGGACTGGAGCTGGCCCATGGACTCCTTTTGGAAGGCACAAAGTTAAGCCAGTCACTAACCATTTTAAAAGCCTTGAACTAACAAACAAAACCCATCAGCTATATTACCCACTTTGATACTGTAAATCAATTCAGCCATTAACCAGCACTTTATGCTTTGTGAAGATTATATACAAAGATGGTTTTCAAAGAGATAGCAAAAATAAAGAACATATGAACACTGACCTTGTTTCTTTTAACCCTTCTTTCTGAATGACTTCCAGTATTTGTTTTGCAGTCATTGGTGAGTTGGGGTACTTTTCCAATGCCTAAAAAGAAATAATAAATGTGTAAGCGACAAGACACAGCTGTCCTGTGAATCTGAAAGGTTATGCAATCATGCAGTTTTTATGTAGTCATTTGTGAAAGGCAGGGAACGGTAGTGTTGAGACTGGAGTCCTCTGTCTGTTGGAAGGCCAAATACAATCCAGGAAACTGCAGCAAGAATAAGATTTACTTGCCGCTTTTGTGCATCATCTGCTACATCTGCCTGAGAAAAATTCTTACCAGGTTCCAAATAAAAGAGTTGAAATATGCAACTAATTTTATGACACAGCAATGGAGTTCCTTTCAGGCAGGAGGGAAAAAAAAAAAACAAAACCAAAACAAAACAAAAAGAAGGAGACAGCTAGTCTTCTTTTTTTGATTTTTATTACTTTAGAACTATTTGAGGTCATTTGAATATTCTACACTTAGGTTTTGTCATGACCTCAGGAACAAAATTGGCTAAAACCTTCCATTTGTAGAGCAGGAGCTACTGTGAGAATTGACACAGATAGGTTTCAATTTTAAAGTGCTTTTTGTTTCTAAAACCAATGAAAAATGAAGTAGTCAGAACAGTCACAGCACACAATATGCTACATGACACAGTGCAGTATATTTTTCCAGTTCAGCTCAGTTTTCCACTCCTTTGCCTTTTCCAATTGAGCCCAAGCTAACCCACTCCCCTCTTTCCAGATACAACCATCTTGTACAGATTTTTCTGGTTTTCCACTTCCTTTTTGTCCCCATCAGTTTTAAGCTGTTAAACAAACAGCCACTCTTTTGCTCATGTAAAGTGCCAGACTGACAGCCTGGAAAATGAAACCTTTCAATCAGCAGCAAAAGGTGCAGCACAGGCCACGGCAATCAAGCTTCCCAGAGCATCTTGCCAACATATCTCAGCCAGAACTTGCATTTCTACCCTGGGTAAATAAGAAATCAGTTTGGTCTCCAAATTCATCCAATCCTGAGCTTCTCTCTAGTAGTTACCAAATGATGGCAATTGTGAAAGTAGCTACTACTGTGTGGATACCTGCCCACTAGGAACTAGAGACACCACCACGTCATATCATGCAAGTCATCAAACTGTGAAGAGTGCTAGCCAGGGCTGTAATTCAAGCAGCTCACCTAAAGCCAAAGCCTCCCTACTCACTACAACTTGACCAACTCAGCCCTCTCCTGCCATTTTACAGTTCTGATTTACTGCCTGTTCTCTCCTTTCACAGCCAAAACACAGTTTACCAAATCCTTCAGTTCTTTGTTACAGATGAGCTTTGTATCCTTTATCTTTCAGTTCCACAAAGGAAAATGCAGAAGTGAGGGCTGTACTAGAAAGGTCTGGGAGCTGAACTGAGCTTATCTCACGTACATCAATAGGCAAGATTCAAAAGGGTCCCGTCAGGAAAGGAAAACCAAAAGGTGATTTGAAAGCAGAAAGAAGAGTGGGTAGGAAAGAGTACGGCAATGAGTAAGGAYGGAAGGAACCGCACAGGGCTGGGAAAAGGGCCATTGCACAGCAAGGGAAGAGAAACGATACAATGTATTAGTGACAGAACCACAATGACACATTGGAAAAATGACAATGTGTGTAAAGATTAAGACTAGGATGAGAAAAGATTAATGGTGTGAAGAGACAAAAATGGAAACTTTAACCTTCAGAAAGAAGACAGAAAAAGGACAAGGTAAAATGAGAATACACCAAAATAAAGGGAAAAGAAGAGAACTGAACTGGGAACATACCAGAGGGCAAACTGGAAAGGACAGAAGAGGAAACTACACTGTACTGGACACGGCTATGAAGGAAACTGTGTGCACTTGAAAGTGGGGTTACTCACTGTGGAGGATTCCCTGTTTCTCTTCCTGAGTACAGGCCCCTCAGCACACCTGGGCAGCTCCTCCCTGCAATTGAGAAAATTTGGGTAGCCCTGTCCCCTTCTCTACGACATCACATCCTACTCTATAAAGTCAGTAAAAGTGCCAAGTATTACCACGCGAGTTTGACAATAATGGGAAGGAAACAATAAAGCTACGCAAACATCAGAAGTCACCCTGTTCTGGACAATGGGAGAAGGGAGAGCAGTTTGTGCTGAGGAAGCTGCGCTGAACTGGTTGTGGAAACAATGGTCAGACATACGGATACGGAAGATCGTCTTCACCAAACAACAATGAAACCAACAAGCAGGATGCATAACATCACTACAGAAAGTTTAATCAAACCCACAAGGCAGATTTCAAATACCACAGTATGAAGTGAATACATTCAGGGCATAATGACAAACTGAAATGCAAAGTATGTTAGACAGGCTGAAAGTGCTGGAGCAAACAATTGCCCATTATGTGGACTTGTTTTACGCTGGACATGTAGCGTGGGCTGCAGTTCATACACCCCATGAATTTAATTTTGTTCATCTAACCCTTTAAACCCTTTAAAGCCTGTTATTTAAAGAACTGTTCATACCCTCACTGAAAATCATTAATCCTCCAATTCAAACACTGCTTAAGTTGAAAATCCTGTTATTGTGTACCTGATGAAGTTTTCTTTATCAGAACGAAGATTAATTTAGCAGAGAACCTTAGTAAGGATGTTTTTTTCTGCCCCTCCCACCATGCTGTCGTCACCCCCCTCCCCCCAGTTTTAACCTAACCATTTATCACAGTAAGAAAATAAAAATAATTACTTGTAAAAACATTTTAATGATAATCTTATTTTCTTCCCCCAGTTATGGAAAACAGCATCAGATTATTATTTAAGAGTCTGTGAGCTAATGAATACACTGAACTGATAATGGCACTAGTGTCTCTTGCCTCTGTATCTCACCATTAACACTGCTAAAAGACCGCAATCCCTTTTGCATTTCTAAGACTTTTTAAAATAATATTAGAAATTCAAACTGAATTACGAACTGTGCTGTAAGGCAAATAAAATACTAAAATGCAGTAGCATAGTTAAGTCAGAAAAAGTAACGCACATCAGGGGAGGAAGCCTTTATCTGTTTTAAATATCTTTCTCCTTCCTCCCACTCCATCCACCAACACTCATATCATATATGGGCAGTGACTAATAATGCTGAAATTAAAACATGCCAAAGTACCGTCATGAAGAGTATGATTGTTTCAATGTATTTTGTTAAGAAGGACAATGGCAGAAGAATGGTTTGCACTGACTGCAACCTCTATCACAGAGGATCAAATATGCTCTATTTATTCCTGCCATTCAACCACAGCCTTGAAAAGGGACAGCCGCTAAATAACTGGGACAAATAATTTGATACCCATCAGGACAATCTGGAAGAGAACAGAAGTAGTCATTGCACTGAACACATTCTTGGTGTTCATTCAAACCCTGGTTAATGGCTCAAAGAGAAGACGACTCGGATCCTACCAAGCACAGTGGAAATCAAACCTCCCAGCAAATGGTAGCAGCCTGACAAATTGTTATGTTTGTATCACCTACATGTATCAACCCACAACTTCAGAGATAATAAATAATTACACAGATGCCACAAACACATACATTCCCAGTTTCATCGGAAAAGTCATGTCAGTTATATGGGACAAGAAGAAATCCAAATTCCTCTTCTCACCATGGCATCTATCATCGTTGGTGCATCGACAACTGCTCAGAAAAATCAGTTGCCACACTGGGGAAAAAACACTTTCCAGTGAACTGTTAATAAGAAAACTCTAGAGCAGAGTCAAGACTCTCAGCTTTGCATAAGAGAGAAATCCTGAATGCTCAGCTCACCTATAAAATCAGAAGAGAACCTCTATATAATTGATGGAATGATTAGTTTAATTTATCTACACAGCTGCTTGTGACTACCTGAATGAGATCTGCTCAATCKTTTGCATTTCAGCCACTAGAGGGAACACAAGCAGAGGGACAGCATGAAGAAAGGCAAACTAGAAAGCTGGCCTTCTTGCCACCCATAAACATTCCTGCAGAAAGTGGGAAGCTTTGCCAGAGAAGCAGCCACTACTCCTGCAGCTACCAGTTATTATGCTGACAGAAAATGATTCTTCTAAACAAGAACGAAGTGTGGTCTGATACTGTGCTGTGGTCCAAAAGCAGCAGGCAGGTCGGTCTAGTGGGCTTGTTGATGCTGATTGTGCAGCCAGAGTACAGTTAGCTGGAACCAGCCAGAGCCTTTTCCATTTCTGGAAGCTGCCTGCAGGGATCCAAAGGTCAGGTAGCTGACAAAAATCAGGATCATTTTATCATGTCTGCTTGGTCAAACTATACGCTGAGCCACTACTCAAACTGAAGCAATTATCTTTAGAACGTTATTTAAATAACTTGGGAGGAGAAAGAGGAACAGTACAGTTATTGCCAGTGCTCCCACTCAACAGCTAAAATACAAGTCAGGCCGAACTGCACAACAGACAATCTTTACTGCCCAAAGACAGCAGGGTGAATAAAAGAACAGAAAAATAACTTTCTTTCTCCTAAGCAGAAAATATATGATATTTTCTAGCCACCCATTACTAAATTAATGAATTGAAAGATGGAGTCCCAAACAGGGTACAAGAACAGCATCCTGGAAAAAATCCAGCATTGTCTTTTCCAGCTGCTTGTGTGAGGTTAACAGGAGGACTGACTTCTATTGTGGGAAATGCCCCACTCAAATCTTTTGTATTCGTTTTTGACTAATGGCTTTAGTCATTGGGGAATTATCATCAGCAGCCTGGTAAAAGTTCAAAGCCCTTTGTGTGAAGAAAGATGGGTAAACAGTTAGGAGAGGAGGGTTGGGTAGGGTACAGAGTGGGAGAAGAAAGGAAGTGCATAGAGATGGATGAAGAGGAGAAAACAGCAAGAAGATCAAGAGGAGGGAGGGCACATGATACATGAAAAAGAGGAAAGAGGGATGAAAATAAAAAGGGAAAATGCACTACAACCTATTTTAACATGAGTTCTCAAATAGACATTCATGGAGCTCTTGCTGATGGTGATTAAGAGAAAGGTAAAGAGTAGTTTCCAAGTACTAAATATTAAAAGAAGCTGAAACAGGAGTAATAATTCTCCTGGTAGGACTTTTGTCTTTGAGCAGTTGGAGTTACAATAACGAAGTTATAAAATCTGAGTAGAAGGTGCATTTCATAAGACAGGTCTTTCACAGTATGCTCCGTACTATGAATTTGTCTCTGTAATCCATGCATCACTACAGACAAGAAAGAAAATTAAAATCAAGCAAGGAAAGGAACAAAAATGTAACATGAACAAGAAAGCAACACAAAAATACCTAAACCTGCTGAAATACATTAAATTAAGTTTTAACATCAGTTATGTGGATGCTTGCTAGTCCACACCGTTTTTAGGTTCAGAGGTAATGCTACTGACCTGTAGAGCTCAAATGGTTTAAAGTACATCCAAAAAACATTTTTGCCCAGCCCTCTTTCAGTCAAAAGCACTTCACAGTTCCTTTAGCATGAACTACAGGGAACAACTGGGAGAGTGTTTCCTGCAAGAGAACTTCTACAATAGAATTTGTTTGCAAGTCGGTCTGAAACCACCTAGCTCTGCTAACCTGCCAGATAGGTAAGGCATTATCATCTCCTAAAATACTGAATGAAAGGAAAGAGCAAGAAAGAAGCTGAATGATTTGTTTGTTCATTCCATTGCTTTGACTGGCTGGTTTGAGGCTTGTTCTGAGATGTCTGGACTCTTTTATTGTTCTTTTTTAAATTTATTTATAATGTCATATTTTAAACGGATAGAAAGGCAGCAACAGTGCTTTGGAAATTCCAGATAAACTGTACACTTGACATTTTGAATTCAGAAGAAATCGGATTACAATTCAGTTGCAATTAAACACACAATTGTGTTATTCCTTTAAAAGGCACAAGCTCTAGCAGCAACGACATCTTGCCATTGCTAGTGGCCTCATCCATCACACCAGAAAACGTAGGGTAAAATTTTCAACCCTAAACAACTGACTTATTATAACTCATTGATCTGGTCTGACATACTGAAACAGAAGGAAACCTTTGTATTTCTCTCTTTATTAATGCAATCAGCCTGTCCGAGCAACCAGGAACTTTCACTTAAAGGCTCTGTCAGCACAGATCCATGAACACCTCAGTGACTGTAACAGGATGAACCCAGCGAGCACACAGAAGCCTATCAGATTTCTGTAAGATCAGGATCAAAGATTGTCGTGGTTTAACCCCAGCCAGCAACTAAGCACCACACAGCCACTCGCTCACTCCCCCCACGGTGGGATGGGGGAGAGAATCGGAGAGGAAAAAGTGAGAAAACCCGTGGGTTGAGATAAAGACAGTTTAATAGGTAAAGCAAAAGCCATGCACACAAGCAAAGCAAAGCAAGGAATTCATTCACTATTTCCCATTGGCAGGCAGGTGTTCAGCCATCTCCAGGAAAGCAGGGCTCCATCACGCCTAACGGTTACTTGGGAAGACAAACCCATCACTCCAAATGTCCTCCTCTTCCTTCTTCTTCCCCCAGCTTTTTATTGCTGAGCATGACATTATACGTATGGAATATCCCTTTGGCCAGTTGGGGTCAGCTGTCCCAGCTGTGTCCCCTCCCAGCTTCTTGTGCACCCCCAGCCTACTCGCTGGTGGGGTGGTGTGAGGARCAGAAAAGRCCTTGACTCTGTGTAAGCACTGCTCAGCAATAACAAAAACAACCCTGTGTTATCAACACTGTTTTCAGCACAGACTCAAAACATAGCCCCATAGTAGGTACTATGAAGAAAACTAACTCTATCCCAGCCAAAACCAGCACAAAGATACATAACGCAGTGAGCAGGATGTCAAACTTGCTACCCCAGTATGGGTTCCATTATTAGCAGCAGTATTACTAGCAATGGCTTCAGTTCAAGCGATGGAGCATCCAGATTCTCAGAACGACTGCTCAATTCTGACAGTGCAGTCCAAGCTCCAGACTCCTGYTTAGCCATGCAAGCCATACCTCTTCTTGCTTTCTATCACAATACCCCATTGCCTCTCACTCTGCCCAGCCTTTCTCTACTCTTAAAGTGATACTCTCATCTTTTGAGGTGTTGCAATATGCCTAACTTCCGTATGTCCCACCTTTCTGCATCCCTACTGAAACACCTTTCTTCCCTTGTCCTTAACCACAGTACACTCCCACACTACATTCCTATGTCCTCTATCTCCAGAAACATTACCACATCCATACAGATGCAGTTCACTGCCATGGGTTCCCCAAAACCCACACACAGGTACACAAGTGCTGCCTAGGTAGTCAATACTGAATAGCTAGCCAGCAGCACACTGTAGCTCTTAGGTGCTGACAGGACAAATTGTATTGTGAACCTCCCGCCACTTGTAGACCATATTCTCTGCCTATTTAGTTTAGAGTAGAAGTTTCAATTTCCGTATCAGTGCACCAGCTGAAAAACATGGGTCAAAGCTGTTTACAACTACAGATCATTATTCCAGAGAAGGGACCAGGAGCAAAACACAGCTCTGCCACCCAAAAACATTGCTGAAATCTGCACTCAGTGATCACACAGGCCACGATCCTGAAATGCCTCTAATTCCAGCAGGGATAAAAATTCCCCTTTGGCACCTACCCCTGTACAAAATGAAGAGAGGCCATGCTTAGGTGACTGGAACTAATGGAGCAGAATGGATATGAGTGCCCTGTCAGCTGCCTTTATATTACAGATAACAGAGGAAAGAACTACCACCAGTGTGAATACATTCATCACTACTAAGGCAACAAGAAAAAAAATACTAAGAAGCACCAAACCCCAAACATATTCACTTCCATATATGCTATTTTCTCTATTGAAAGCTGATACAGATTTTCTTTCTTCCTGAGACACTGAAAGGTTTGCTGTATAACTTATGTTTCAACATAGTAAAATAAAAAAAAAATATGAAAAGTAAAACTTCCCAGAAAAAGCAACAGAGAGAATGAGTATGTGTTTGTTTTAAAAGACTTCACTGCTTAATTTCTTCAGGCAAATGTAATGTGTAAGGGTTACTTGTAATGTGAGAAATAAAATTCCTACTGGCTACTCTCTGAATGTACCAAATTTAACAGGAGGTGACAGTTATGCCGGTTTTCTTGCCATTGCTTTACTATCAGAGCTTATCTTGTTAGACAGTGTCCTAAAGATACAGACCTAAGATTTCCAGAAGGCAAAAAAGACAACAAAAAAAAGGGGGGGGGGGGGGGGGAGAAGGACAGCAGAATACAAATAAAATATTTTAAACTATGCACTCTACCTAAATACTCTTACATATTAGTTTCGGCCATTTTAAGTATTTCATCCAGGTAAAACTCCCCCACTAAAAGGGTAAGACAAGTTTCATGCTGCAACTGACATTGACTCCACTGATGCACCATGAATATATTTAACCAACCAAAATGTACTTCTATCCATGTTACTAAAATATGGTTAAGGACAGCAAACATAAAAATAAAACTGTAAAAGTTATACTTCCATTTTAATGCTGTCAGATAGGTGGCATGAAACTACCTCATGAAATTTACAGCACATTTTGATGCTTAGGTGAAAAGCCAGTATAAGTCACATTGATCCTCTTAACCTCACAAGGGAAGTCCATAAACTTCACAACTCAGTTGTTTGCTCTGTTCCTCACTCATAGGATGATACACAGCATCACTCCCTCCGAATTAATAAGCAAGCAGAGATGCAGAAAATTACTAAGACTCTTTCTTAGTAATTTTATCCCAAAAAGAAAGACCAGAATGTGTCTAATGCATGGAAAACCTGGAAGGAAATTCCCAAGAGGTGTACAGCAAGTGATAAAGCTGGAAAAATTAAAAGTCCCTTGCAATCATAGACACAACAAAAAGCCACTTTCAGTTCCTCGAGCCCACTTGTTCAAGTACTGGAGGCAAAATGGAAAACCGAAATCTCCACAAAATGAAAAATGATGAAAGCTTTGGGTTTGGTTATGTTGGTTTGTTGGTGTTTGTTTGTTTGTTTGTTTG
>JAYKAV010001775.1:466931-479874 GCA_035582835.1 Phoebastria nigripes
GGTGTTGCTTGCTTGTTTGTTTGTTTTAAATAGGCAAGTTATTCTTTCTTGTCAGAACGGTCAATACAAAAGAGTAGAGTCTTAAGAGATTCCTTGGATATTAYGCAGTTTATTCCTTCCAAAGCTTGCACAATTATTTCACATCAGTTTTCATTAGTCTGAATCATGACATCATTGTGTACAGAACGGGGTTCACTGGCACAATCCAGATCTACTGCTTAAATTGCTCTGAGAGCAGATATGGTAAGTCATGTTTTTGAACTAAAGAAATACAGCCTTCTCATAGAATGTGTAAAGAGAGAATTCTTTTGTTAGCTGTCAGTGGGATTTTGCTATCTCTGTTAAATATATAATGGTTAGTGTCATAACAAAGATCAGCCATCGCGTTATGGCATTTATCTTCATGAGTGAAGAGAGGAAGGGCTACTGTGATTTATTCCATCTCTCCTCATGAGACGATTAATGTCATAAGAGATTAGTCTTCAGTACTGACTTGTACACAGACTAAAATACAGGGCTGGAGTGGGATGCTAGGCAGTTTTAATTGCCACAAGTTTGGAAGCCCACATTACTTACAGATGGCACAGTTGACAATTACTCATCTAAGATTTTCAAAAATAGGACAATATTTTGCAGTTCACTAACTCATATCCATTTTGTGTCATTTATTTGTTCAGTCCTTCTTATCAGTCTTTCCACATAGTCCTTTCCCCCATCTCATCACCTAAGTCCACCCACACTTGTCCTGTTAAATACACCATTTATTGCAGAACTGAAGTCCATACTGGTGGTTTATAGTGATATTTGGTAGCATCTGTTTAAAGATTTGAAAAATACACTGTTTAACAACTATTACTACGAAACATTTGTCACAATACAGGCAGATTAGAAAGAACATATAATGGCTCTGTATCTGTGTTTGCATTCATATAAAAATATATGAATATAGAAGTATATAAACAAACTTGGGATAGAAGGAGCAGCTTTCCTCAAGTTTTGAGAAAAGTTACGTGCTCACTTCTTCCAAGGGACCTTGCAAAATAATCTGACCATCCTAAATTTAAGTTAATTATCTTTCAAAAGCCTATCACTTCAGAGAAATGCACACAGAATATTTTGTTTACATGCTCCCCACTCCTTCTTATGAAAGAAAATACTTCAGATAATACTGTGGTGAAAAAAAACATGATAAGCAAAAGTTCTGCTAAAGAGGGAAGAATTATTTTTCCCCCAAAATGGAACATGAATTGTCCATATTTTCTTAAATTCTCCTTTTCTGGATACTGCTAAACCATGCCAAGCTAGGTAAACTTTAATCCTCGATATAAAAGTTTTTTCTGTTAAAAACAGCAATTCTTTACGTTGGTTTACATCAAATAGAACACATTATTAAAAAGCTCTCACCACAAAGCGTTATCTTTATCTAGGCTTCTCAAATATTGACTTAAACATTTTTATCATGCTGTTAATCACAACCACATATAATGGGATCAGCAACTGAGACCAGCCCTGACAGTGAGACCAGCCAGGTAACAGGGCAACATTATGGCAGGGAAGAAGTATCAYGAAAGCTAAGGACATTTCTTATTGATGGTAAGTGGATAGGAGAGAAAAATCAATGGGTCCTCATCAGTACTACTGTCTACCAGCTCGATGCTGATTTCCCTTAGAGATTTAAACCAATAGGAGCAATCACTTGGCACAGGTAAACAAATTCAATAGGACCTCCAGCCTATAAAGAAGAAAGGTGAACGGTAACTTCAAAACTGGAGTTCGTAAGGAGACAAAATCCTGATTGTTAAACCAACAGTTTGTAATCAGATCTCAAACCAAAACACAGAACATGTCTTCCCCCATGGGGGGAAAACCTGAAAATGTTCAGGATAATCTGCAATTGTTGTGGAGAAGTTCACGTGGAGGTACTTAGTAAATGCAACAATCATCAGCAATGCATGTATACAGCATGCAGTAACTTGCACGGCCAGACTGACAAAAATCTCTAAATTTACCTTGTGAAGCCACAGTCCTCTAGTTCTCAAGTGCTTCTACAACTCTAAAAAAGAGCATGTTTTAACATCACAACCACTTAGTGGGGCTCACCATTGTTGGAACACTGTATCACAAAGAGCAGGAAAGATCCTTCTTCATAAGGTAACTGCAGTGTTCAAGCTAGCTTAAAGCAGTAATTCCATTTTCTTTCAGTATCTGCTCTTTGGGGGCCAATCCCATGCTCTAGAAACCACAGTATTTACTAACAGACTTTTACTAAAGACAAGGAGCATCAGTCCAATACAAAGACATAGGGTTGGTTATCATTGACAAGTTCCACTCAGATGGGTAGCTCTCATTCCAGAAGCGATGGAGGAAATTGGTAGTGAGTCAGCTGATCCCTGAACACTGACTGGAGGAACAGCATTTTAGCATGAAGAATTTGATTTGCAAGATGAAACAACCACACAACTGGACCAACCCAAGAGCTGGGAGCAGTGTCCATTTCTTGCTATTGCTAACTGCCTACCCAAAGGATGCTGGGGCTCGTTATGGGCAGACCAAATGTCCCAGGCACATAGACCTGTTTCTACGATTCTCCCAGTCAGTCTCACAGGGGGCTGTAACCCAATACTTGACATGAGAGATATATATAAAAGATTTGGGCTGCTAAGTCAGGAATTTGAGGGACCACATCAAAACATGTAATCCTTCCTCTGTCCTCCCATCAGATATTTCCTACTGGGATACCTGGCAAAAAGCACTTCAGCTATTGCCCAGGAGGTCCCTGTTGTACTATGATCTATATTCGAAGTCTCCAGCTGCACAGATGTACTGGGCAGGGTGAAGTAAATCATCACAAGAATCTCCACCACTATTTTAAAAGATTAGTAGCCTTATAAAAGACAGCTCATGCTCTAAACCACTGCTTCCCCTTTCTTTTCTACAATCTGGCCTGATGGACCCAAGCACTTGCTGAACTGTCCAGCCGTTCTGCTGACGTGTGCTTAACAGACAGGAGATGTTTAATAATGCAACACAACTTGACAGCACAGCATCCCAGGAACAGGACAAAAGGAAGACAAACAACATGTTTGACAAGGATTGCCAATGTAGCAAAATTGGCTACACAGATTTTTCTTATTCTTGGCAAAAAAAAAAAAAAAAAAAAAGATTGTTTCAAACCGAGAGACCTCAGTACAAGAACAATCCAGGCAAATGCTTGGTAGTCCCTGACATCTTCAGGAAGGTACACACTTGTGGAGCCATGGGTCATTTTGAAGCCAGTAACAAAAAGTATTAACATATCTTCAGTAGTAACTTACTTGAAAATGTCTTCAACAGTGATTTACTGAGCTTATTCCACAGCTAGACAGTGAGCACACTAAGTTATTCTACTTTTTTTTTAAAAAACAGAAGATGAGTGCTTACAAGATGTTTCAAAAACCTGCATTATGAATGAAACAAATTATGAAATAGATTAGAATGCATTAAGCACTATTGCTCTAAGTACGAACCTGCTGCAGCATTGCTACATCAAACTGCTGAAAAAATCCAGAGACTAAGTCCAAAAAAGCCTCAAAAAAGCAGAGAATGTGAATGAGCACCATTAAATGGATACAGAATTCTCAATCTGTACAAGAAAATTGATGTTTTCTGTCTAGTCACTGTCAGAAAAAAAAAGAGGTAACGATGCATTTGAATTCTAAATCATGCCCGTCGGACAACTTTTCATAATCATTTTATTCTCCTAGTTCTCCCATTTTTTAAGTAGGATGTGAAATTCCACATGGCTCCTAGGGGTAATGAAAGTTAGCAAGTGATTTCATTGATTTCACAAAACTAAAACTAATCTGGGGCATGTGACTTATTTTCAAGTCTAAACAGACAAGGTGACCTTGAGGCCCTTTCCAACTTCATCTCCTATAATTATTGGTTCTATGATTATTGAAGTAATGCTCTAATTAAGATGCTTTTCCTGCTCTAAACACCAAATTCCAAAGAGGTTCTCGTTGGTCTTACCTGTCTAGAATTTCTAAATGACAGAAATGCCAAACAAGATGAAAGAAGCTGGTATGATCAGAGTGTGCAATAATTTTCAGATAGCTGCCAGAACCTTGGTCCAGATGACAGCATGGCCAATAAGGGTCTATTTTCTCCCGTCAGTAAGGGTCTATTTTCTCCCGTTACCCTTGCTAGGAAATATCGGCAGATAGGCATAGTGACATGGAATGTCACATGCTTCTCTGATACTGCAATGCCAATAGATATCCCAGCAGCTGGTGGATAACTGGGAATTTTGAGGCATAAAAAGAATTAACATTTATCCAAAAATAGACATCAATAGATGTATTGAAACATCTGGATGTGGAATTTGTTCAGTTAAAACTGATGGAACTGAAAGAAAAATAACCAAAACAGAAAGTTATCACTTAATGAAGGATGAAGTTAAGTACTTTGTCAATACAATGATAGTGGTAGAGCCTCATCTTATATAAAGAAGGTTCAAGTCGCAAAGGCAAGAACAAATCACATGGGACATGAAGATTGACTGTGATTTACTAGACTCTGTAGACATTTCACAAGGCATCTCATCAACTATAGCAAACCACTACACACAGTTAGGCAGGTTCTCCAAGCTGCTAAGAGTCAGCTGAAATGGAGTAAAACTTTGACCTTCAAATGGTTGATGTATACTTTGGTCAAGGCTCCTTTCGCTCTCTAGACATCAAGTTATACAGGAAACTAACCACGATAAAGCAATATAAACCCTGACTAGAATGACTGCTTCACTAAATTCCTGATCCTGTCTATACTTAACCAAGATCACAACAAGAAAGAGAGAAAATAGCTTTGACATTAAGTTCTCCAAACCAAATCATCTACTAGCTCAAGATGTTTGTCTGTCAGGGAACACTTCTGAAGTTGTAGATGTTTAGAAAATGTGGTTATCTGTAAGTCAGACTATGCTCTATAGGATGCAACTGTCACCCACAGGATAATGATCTCTAGAGTTGGGCCTCTACAAGCAGCGAGGAGATTCTCATCATCACAGGCTTAGCTAGACCAATCTATGTATATAGGAGGACAAGTTTTAAAACAGAGTATGTAATGTGTGCCTTCTAAATAAATTACTTTCTGATGCTCCAAAATCATGAACAATAATCTAGGACATGACCTGGAATGTCTTCTACAGAGAACTATAGCCCAATCCTCTTAATGAGTCTGTGAATGCCCCTGATGATTCCAGAGAAACAGACTGAACTGTGGTTGCCAATCCTGGCAAATGTTGTCAGACAGAAACTAAACTCAATGCTACGCTACAAAACAAGTCTCCTAGACACCTGAGATACAGGATGCCACATCAGACTCAGAACCAGCAATGTAACAGCTGGATCCCATTTGTTAAAAACCTCACCTAAAATGTCCTCCAATACCGAGGAAAGCTACGTGCCAGGGTCCACACAGACTTTGTCCTGCTGAGCTCAAGCCATTAAAGAGAGCTGAACTCTTAACATTCAAAGGATATTTCCTGTTCCAATGTCAGAAACACCACAGCTTGCTTAGACCAAAGTGAATGGTGCTGCTCTAGATCCCTCTAACACTAAGTGCACTTCCAACCCTAATCAGTGCACTGACACCAAAGAGGCTCTAGGAAGAAGGCACGCACTGCCAGAGGGCTTATTAACTGTCTCCTGATACTCATGATGTCTGTACTAAAGTACTATAGTCATAAGTGAATATATTTAAGTAGTGGTCTGCTTAAGGTATGATATTCAGAAAGATGTAGGTCATCCCTTCAAACCAAGATTAGCTGCAGGTAAGAAGGTACCTCTCTACCCTTTTTACATTCCCAGCAGGTACATCTCCTCCCAAGAAAGTAACTCCAGCAATAGGAAACTATCTAGCAGGACTTTGCAAAGACAGAGCAGCCTCAGAGGGCCAGTACATCAACGATTTGGGTTTCTTTGGGGAGGGTGACTGTCATTCAAATTTGATAAGAGATTAAATGGGCCAATCTGTTGTCCTTGAGCAGCATGGGGATTTGCTACCTGAACTAACAGGATGAGCAAATGGGCTGAACTAGGATGTGTAGCTTAGAGCTGGCTCTATTCCAGGTTGTTGTTCTGCCTTTGCATTGGAAGCTGACTGTTCCAGAGTGAAGGCTAAGATATTTGATTCCTTCAGTCTGTAAGTTCCTCAAAAGGAGAATTTGGTCAGTTGCAACTGGAACCCATGGAATCATAATGAAATAATTTCCACTAATCACATATTCTGCCAGGTGTTGATAGCAGAAAAGGAGGCCACTATTTAGTTATTGCTATTTACAGGGAATGCCAAGATTATCATCATCACACCCAGGAAAAAGGAAAACATTTTGAAGCTTACAACATTTGGAGAAAAAAAAACAAACAAACAAACAAAAAAAACCCCAAACACACACACACCACAACTATTACTCCAAAGCCAAGAGGTCAAGTTTAGCAAATGACTCTCCAAGTGACTGTAATCCTCTGGTCACAGTATAAAGAACAAAGAAAAGCTCCCGCAGAAAGTACAGTGAGTTTGGCTTTTCGCCTTGAGGACAGCATGCTACCTGGTCCAGACTAGGATGCTGCAATGATATGGTCTGATCCAAGGAATTGGTGAACTGGGCTAGCAAATCCAAAGCAATCTAGCTGTGAAGGGTGGGTAGGGCCTTGGGTGTGGTTAGTGGAAACTATTTCACTGTGATTCCACCAGTTCCACATGCAACTGACCAAATCTTGTTTGTGAGAAACTTGTCAACTGCTGGAAGAAGAAAAAACAGATCCATTATTTCAACAGAAACATGCAGTACGACAGGAAAATATTGGTTCTTCTACAAAGAAAGGTAAGCCAGGAGCCACTGGAAGCATTCACCATAACAGTGAGCATTAAATCATACCTTAAGGCACTAAGAACACCTTCACATTGCTGAGGAATGCTCATATTTAGGTTCCCGTAAGGGTTTTCTCCTACGTTACCCTGCTTTGATAGAAGACTAATGTGACATTACTGAGAACAGGTCCCATTCCTGGGTTGGGTTCCTGCCTTCCTAAAGGTCTGTGATGCCAAGGGTTAAAGGGCTGGCTGTCTCAAAATAAGAGTTAGAATCTTGTTCCTCTTAGTCTGCCCTAGAAGAATGCAAAAGGTGAGCTGAAATAGATTAAATTTATATTTTATTTGTAGATCACCATTTAAAATAAAAAAAAAATATTAAAACACACTAATTTCTGTATTATTTCATACTAACAAAATAAAATACTGACACTTAAAACACAACCACAGGAGGTAAAAAAAAAAAGTGCGGGTTCAACCTTGTCTAACAAGTGCAAAAATTACTTTGAATAAAACAAATTGGAGGAAACCCTAGAGCAAACCAAAATGAAATATAGCTCTTCAAAGCAGCATTGATTGTGGATCAAAGGGAAAGGCCATCAAAACTTCCCAAGCCACAATGTTTCTGCATGTTTGAAATAGAATTAACTCAGAACAAATATGGAAATAATAGTAAGTCTCTGTTAAGCCAACAACAAAGAAAACCTTAATACCATAAAACAAAGTTATGTCAAATCTCCCATTTTTAAAGATACACGAAGCTCCTTCCACACAACGCTTTAAAATATTATTTATAGTAACAAAAGCGAAGACTTAAGATAAAAGTCAAAGGGATTATCATCAATGGTCTAGCTACACAGAAGTTACTCTTCTAATTTTTTGTTTCATTTGTGGTCTTCAAATACAAAGAGGTAATGCAAAAATACTTCCATACTGCTATACGATCTGTTTCAACTACACTATCTTAGCAGACCAGATGAAGCAACAATCAGCTTTTGGACAGCCAACCACATTAAGCAGTAACCTGCAAGCTAACAATTCCAACAGGCTTTTGTGGCTTTTCATGGTTTTTTTCAGCATCAGTTTCCTTAATTAATTAGTATAATTTTCTTAAAGTTTACAGGTGCAAGAGAACAATTCTTAATTAAGAGCTGGATCCTGTCAGGAGACTAGTGCAAGAAATAAAAGAACTAAGGTACAAATATTACTCACCAAATATGCATGTCCATAGCACCGCAAAGCACATAGTCTTCAGTAACTCAAGAAAACCTTTCTTTCAGAACAAAATTTGGAGAAGAGCAAAAATACTGGAGAGGAGATCGAACACACAAATAACCCAACAAGCACTACTGTTCTCATTCTTTGGATTTTCTTCTGCTTTATTATCAAGTAGTGGTAGAGACTCTTACAGGAAAGAGAAGAGGGCAATAATCAGGGCAAGCTATTCATAAAAAATCCTTTTAAAATGTTACCATAAACTATCACCCTTCATAGGCAGATGTTCTATGCTTCATACACATGCTGAGCTCTGCATTCCTGAAGTGAGCTGCCTCCACTCATTTTGTTCAGGCCTCTTTCACCTTTCTATATCACAAATAACAAAGGATCATGTCTAACAGTCAAATAATAAAAGTCAGATCACTGCTACCTACTTAAAACTGTTATCAGTTTTTGTGTGGCAGAGTATCCTTGGACACGTTTTGTTCTCAGTATTTGTCATTTCAGTATTTTTTTATGCAGTATCTTATGGCGTGAAATAATAAGAGGCAGAATTCACTATTTCAGGACTTCAGCAACTCCTTGAGAGTCCTTGGGAGTTTAAGAACAGCTGAAACTAAACGGATACAAGTTTTTTCAACTGAAAGGAATCATTACAAATTGCTTAAACTACTCAAGTGTTTAACCTTTCTATTCAATTTTTATGAGTTCCATGTCTGACCAGAAAACAACAATACAGTTTCATCAAATGAGGATCAACTGAAAGACAGAGTAAAGACAGGATGTTTCTCCTCCTTCCTTTAAAGATTTTCTTTTGTTCTCATTCTTTTAAGTGTTCTATCTTAGTCTATTGGACACAAAAAGCAGAAAACTGGTATGGAGATAATACCCAGGTCGTACATAAGCATTGCTGTAGTCTGCTGCAAAGTACAAAGTGAGTTGACATATCGGGTCTACATCAAAGATATGYCCTTTGGCAGGTTGTAAAGACAGGTTGCAATTTTGTCCATAAAAATGCGTGTTCTACAAAATGGGTTCTGTAACATGAACTGCTAGTGGTATGCCACCATTCCACTGATCCTGCACATGCGTTCATTTCTCAGGAATGCTTGTAAGCTGGGCTATGCCTTGCCCTAAGATAAGCAGACTTGCATGAGGAAAAAAGCAGTGTGTCACTGACAGAAAGATTCAACTCTCTGCAGGAGACTTCTTCACAAAATGCAAGTTCCAATACAGGACATGCCAGTGGCTCCTGTTTTACTGCCTGTATCACTTACGCAGTATTTACAGCAAGAGCTGAATATAATGGGAGTCCTTTCCTGCTTATGTTTTAAAAATTAAGGGAACAGCTTGAAAAAACACTGCATTGCAGGAACTTAAGTTTTCAAAGACCCTTTAATCAAATACCAAAAAACAGTAAATGCAACACTGACTGTCATTTTGGAGCCTCATCACTTAGACTTACACATTACAATGTATTTTAAGACTGTCATGTAATATATTTTTCTAAAATACTTCTGCTTCTTTCATTGTGAATGTGGGAAATGGAGAGCTGTGTAATGATTTCAGGCTCGAGTCCAGTTTTTGTACTCCTTTTTATCCATAACTATTACATGGTGCATTATGAGTTTCAATATAGATTGAATATAGAGACATGACCATATCCGTTTCTCTCATAATAACCGTGAGAGAAATAGTAATAGATAGTGAATGAGGAAAAAGTGTAGCCACAGAAGGAAGATGATTTTATGACTATGAAACAGAAGTACTACAGAGACGCTGTTGGTACCATAACTGCCTCTCCCACAGACTTCCTGCACAGCTTTGAGTAAGGTACTTAATCTTTCCATGCCTCAACTCTGCATGGGTAAAGCAGAGGTCAAAACACTTAACTTCATAGGCATGTTATAAGTATAGAAACATTTGCATTTGGGAAGCTACTGGGTGTTGCTAATAATAGCTATGTATGTACAATAAAAGAAAAATATATTTTAGCACTGAGTTTGAAAGCTGTATAGAAAATGAAGTATGGTACCTCACATCAAACAAAGAAAAGAAAATGAAAAACCAGCAGCTCTAGTGAGCAAACTTAAAGTACTTGGGAAACTAGCGTGCAAGTATGTCATTTAAAGTCTAGACTGTAATATATGGACATGCACAACAGAGTGAAAAAGCAATGCCAGCAATGTTACCTCTGTCATTTCATACTTTTTAGCACTTCATTTTGAAAGCCCAATATTGTTGTAATGTAAGAGCTTTTGTAGAAAATTTAACACGTAAATATCCATACATCTGCTGTATGTATTAATTCAACCTCTTGTTCCTAAAAATAATTCAGCAGCATACAATTTTACAACATATTGATCTAGGTAACTCATGAGTTTTTTGTGAGTAGGTATCAATCACTTCATTGTTTACTTGTCGTTGGAAAGAAATGGATTTAATCAAACCTTGCAGTAATACATTATTGATGYATCCCAAGAAAACAAAGTCATAATGAACCATCAGGGTCCTAACATAAAACGCTGTAAGGAGTGGCAATTTTAGCTTCAATCTTTCATTGTGATTTGCAAACATGTCACTGTACAAGTAAAGGCCAGTGCAAGACTGTAGTTGGCCTGAGCAGCACTATGTATCATTCACATAATAGACTTGGGACAAGTTCTCCATAACTTGGCAACCCCAGGAGGCTAGACAAAATCACACTGTGGACCTTGTGTATCTCCACCACTTATATACAGCAGTGTATCATTTTTACGCGATTTTAGCAAATCATGACCCTTCGGCAGGGGAGCATGAGGTGATACGACATTATGAAAATAAGAAAGAGTCTTAGCCCTTCTCCTCAGCACTGGTTCAGCCTTTGTTCTCCACAGGCTTTAAACTTTTCCATATATTGGACCACATGGGAACAGCAATTTTACTGGATACACAATAAAATTCCTTTATGCACATTTGTCAAACAAAATACAGCTTATAGTGGCAACTGCAGCAGCAACTTGAAAGAGTAAAGTTAGAATAGCATTTGATGTATGTTACCGACTTTTGAATACATGTTGCCAGTTTAAAGCATGGAGAAACAAGTGCTGTAGGAACACCCACTGCCAAAATTATTTTGGCAAAGGTGAGTGTTTTACTGCAGTTAAACTTTTGTTACAATCGTGAGAAATAAGAGAGGACAGCAGCGACACTGTATCAGAACATCCTCACTAAAGCTGCATTATTACAAAATGTTATAGGATGTACAATGACCCATATCAGAATTTAGCACTGACCAAGCATATGAGAATACCCCGGTACAGCTTACAGAGACATCTATAGGTAGTGTTTGTCTAATACCTTATAATTATTTACATAGGAGAAGGAGGGCGAACTTCCTATGTAGGAATTCATACAACAAGGTGAAAACATTTTTACAAGAAACATCCTTCACAACTAAACAAATAATAGTAATAAGATATCAATACCCATTACCAAAAACAGATACACCATTAGCACAGACATGTTACTCAAGCAATTAAGTCTGTATCAGAGATGGATAAAAGATAAAGTTGGTGTAGATACAAAAAGCAATATAACCAGCAGCCTGTCTTTCTAGCTTTGTCATCTTTCTACGCACCCAACTGAAGCTGAACCAGACCCAACTTTGCAGAAGACACACATACAAACGTGTACAACCATACATGCTGTATTGTGCATAACTGTTTGTTGTAAAATCCCTAGAATGGAGAGAACCCATACATACTCTGAAACTGAAAAACAACATAAACAATGTGCTCTGTTACACTTAGCAAACAATAATGCGGAATCATGAAAAGATACAGTACGGTAAGGGAGACAGTTTCTTAATGAAGTGGGAATGGACTAGCTCTCCAGAGCCACAGAGGCTTTCCAGAAGTGGGTTTGATTGCCCTGAATATTTCCCCGCTCAGTGGGGGAAGTAGAGAGGGTGAAGGGAAATCCCAGGACAGAGTTCTCTCTAACGTCCTCACCCCTCACCCCAGTCCTCCTGTCTGCACTAAAGGGATGAAAAGGCAATTCCCAGATATTTCACTTTTCTCTAGAATTAAAAGGAGGGATTTTCTTCGGATATCTGATGCATGAACTTGCAGAGATAGAAACAATCCCTGGGTATTTACACACACACATGCAAAAGAAGAAAAGAACAGGCATTTCCTCACACATACACCGAAGAAGGGATGTAGCTATTTCTCCTCTCCAGGCGGGGACGGGAGGAGAGCAGAGGGCTGCCTGTACCGCCAGCTCGGGCTCACCCACGCTYGGAGCGGGCTGCCCCGGCACCCCCTCACCAACACCCCCCCACATACACACACACACACACACGCACGCACGGCCGAGCTCCCCTCACGCTGGGGCATCCCGGCCTCTCCCTTCACACACTAACTCGCACACGCACGAGCTCCCTCTCACACTCCCTCCCTTCAAATCCTCGCACTCGCACCCTCCCTCTCACACACACACTCCCGCGCAGGCACTCCCTCACACTCACAGGCACTCCCTCACACACACACTCCGGCACGCTCCCTCACACACACACTCCCTCTCCCTCATTCTCCCTCTCACACAGAGTCCCTCACGCACACTCTCTCTCACTCCCTCACACACACACTCGTTCCCTCTCTCTCCCCCCCCTCCCCACACGCTCGCCCCAACGGCCCCAACCGCCGGCAACAAAGCGGCGGGCAGCGCGCCGGGCTGGCGGCGGCGGCGGGACGCGCGCGGCGCGCACACACAGACACACACACAGACACACACAATGCTGCCGCGGCACCTACCAGGCGGGCAGCCTCGGCCCAGGTGCGGTCCTTCTTCTTCCTCTTGTCTTTCATGTTTGCATCTCATTGAGGTGGTTCTG
>JAYKAV010001775.1:479975-520986 GCA_035582835.1 Phoebastria nigripes
GGAGGAGGAGGAGGGGAGAGGGGGGCCGGGCTGGCTCGGCTCGGCTCGCGGCGGCGGCACAGCTGACAGCTTGAGGGATGCTCCGCTACGCTCACAACAATGCACTATGACGTCACGCGGGGGAATGGCGCCCGCACCAAACATCCCCGCGGCGGCGGCGGCCGCCCTCGCGAGGAGGCCGCCCGAGAGCGCTCCCGCCGCCAAGCCTCGCGAGAGCGGCCGCGGCGCCGCTCTCCCTCCGGGCTGGGGGCGGTGGGGAGGGGAGCGCGGGGGGAGGGGAGGGAGGATGGGTGGCCGGCTGGCGCGGCCGGACTACAACTCCCGTGGTGCAGCGCGGCGGGCGGGGCGTCTCCCCGGGGACGCGGCGCTGAGGGCGCTGCCGGGGCGGGGGCGGCGGCCGGTGGCCGCGCGGGTCGGCATCGTCGGTTGCTACTGTTGGCGCCGCCGTTGCGGCTGGGGCGCCTTCCCACGCGTCGCCTGCAGGACGCTGCGTCCGCCGTTTCACGCCGAAGGCGCGTTCGGTAAACGCAGCCGAAAATAGGGCCCGGCCCACCCCCGGCGTGCGACCTCCTCGCTGGCGCTTACTTACGGCTGGGGCAGCCCGCGGCCTCGGCGGGGCCGGGCCGGGCCGGGCCGGCGGCGGGCCAGCTGCGACGGGCCGCGGTGAGGGGAGCGCCGCGGGGCGGCTGGCGCGTCTGTCGCCGCGGCGGTTCCCGCCTGTGCCCTCCTCGCTTCGTTTCGACCCGCGCGCCGAAATCTGACAAACCAAACCCCGGCCAAATGGGTGCCAGCTCGGCGGGATCCCGCGGTGGCGTTTTAACTCCTTTTCTTGTCGGAACAGGAAAGAACATCTTGTTCCAGTGTAAACAAAGGAGTTGATGTGGTGCGCTCATAAAACTGCTGAAGGATGTTTTCTTTTATTGGATGACCTAGGATTAAGATACCCACGAAATGCGAAGCAAAGGACTTAGCACACCTTCCCGAGTTGCAGGATATTGTGATGTGGGTTTTCTCCCCTGTTTCCTCCCCTCCCCCAAATATTAAAGTATATTTGGAATACTATTGAAATGTATTTGGCATTTGTTGTTCAGACTGAAATGAGTTAGAAATTATTCAGGCTTTTCTGTATCCATCTGTTCAGTCCCTGCTCCCTCCTTCGTCCCTCTCCCAGCAGCACCCCTGTTCAGCCTTGCCTTCTTGGCTTTGGTAACGTTAAACCTTATTTTCCCACAAATGTACAGTTTACTGGGGAGAAAAAAAAAAATCACTCCCAGCTACCACAATGGTCGGGCTGTTTTATCTAGAAAAGGACCAGGGGCAGCCCTGAAGGAAGCAGAAGTGGCAACCTGATAGCATTCCCAAAACGATCTCAAAAGAGTGCTCAGATGGCGTACGGTGTTCCGGCTGCAGATGCATCCCACTCTTCCTCCTCATCTTTATGTTCTAACTGGAAATGATACATGGAAGATAGTTCTGCACCATGACACCTTTCCAGATTTCATAATTCATTCCCACTTAAATGAAAATAAAAACAAATGAAACAAAATTCTATTAAAACAGCTGCTTCTAAATTTAGTTTTGATTCCAGACTGTATAGTATTGATCAGAGGATTTGAGTATGCCTCAGAAATGTTCTTGAGAAAAATGTTGTTGCAACTGGAATGGTTCAGGTTCGACAGAGATAGGTTGTGTAAAAATTTTTACAATCATCCAATTGTTGAAACAGCTACGTATTCCGTTGTTACTTGCTGAATACCTTATTTGTCACCTTAGTAACATTTAGAAAGAAAATGCTTGCTATTAGTATCACTTCTTTGTCTATGTTTCGTTTCTTTGACTCTGTTTTCTGCCTTTTATGTCTCTGTCCTACTTCCTTTTTCTTCCTTTTGCACTTCATTGCCTTTAGTAACTTTCTATTCCTACACCATGTAGGCTTCATTCACGTCTCATCCCCCATGCTAAAAGCCTAAATCTGTAGTAATTAAGTACGTCATTAAAACTGCCTTTGAAATACCCTCATTGTTTTCAGTATTGAAACTACAACAAAACAAAAAAGCATAGGCAGGTTTATCAGTCACTCCCATCATAAGTGGCTGTTTTAAGACTGGAAGAAATGTTCTGTATTAGTTCCCCATCTGTTCACAGGCAGATGATGATCCAGTTGTTGATCCAGTTGCTTCACGTACATAACATGAACTGAACTTCCATTACTCAGGAGAGCTCTGGTGTTGCAGCGTTGGTGTTGGACAGAGGAGGACATTTGTCAGGTAAAAGAAATTCAGGGAGCATCTAAAGCTAATTTGACTTTGTGGTTTGGCTTGGTTGGTTTGGTTGGTTTCTACTATTGCCTGTTGCAGTCAGGATCAGACTTTCATTTGGTATTTCTATGGACACCTGGAATAATCTTTTTAGTATTACATCCTTTCTATTCGACTGGTGTCTGTGCTATCATTTAGTTCATTTGCATCATTCCTGCAAAGTCCAGGTGCTCTTAAATTCCTTCTGTTGTTCACATGCAAATGGTTGGAAATCATATACTTACAGTTAACGGCACTGACTTTGCTGGAGAAAGAAAACCACTTGTGCTGTTTGCTGTATCAGAGCAGAGATCTGGTGTGCATTCTCTATGCTTTCATGATGAAAAAAAAGTGAATCTGTGCTCCTGAAATGAAATATTTTTTATCTGCAATAAATGTTGTAGCTGAATCCAATAAAGATTGCTAGCATACACAGAAACCAAGTGACTCAACAAAACAGTACACTGCTGCTTTAAGGGAGTTAAAAACATGTGTAAGTCTAGAAGCACAGCAGAAAAAGGTCAAGTTCAGCTTATGGAAGAAAGCATTTGCTATTGATTATAGATAGTATTTACTGCATGAATTGGACCTGACACTACAAGAGATCATAACCATTGCTTCTCTAACTGAATTGGCAATAGGAAAATTGAGAAATGGTGAACTGCATTCAAACTACAGCCACTGAACTATGGCTAAAAGCTCAGCATACGTAACACATATATGTGTGTATATATATGTGTGTGTGTGTAGATATACTACTGCTGTCTCCTCAGCACAGTGTAAACCAGATTGGAGAACTTGCAAATACTGCAGAAAGATGTTATATTAAAATATATCATTAATTTCTACCTAAGCAATATTTATGTGACATTACGGTGCCAGATGTTACTGTTTTGACCATGGATGGAAGCGGTTATTTATTATGGATGCATTTGTGTCCAGTTACTTTTTCTTGCATCAGAAGAATGGTCATATGCTACTAAAATAACATTGGACACTTGTTTCTGAGCTTCACTACTCAATTAATACATTTACCTGCAATGCTATAGAAGTTTGACACTTGACATTATCTAGTGAGCTACCTGAAGAACATTGTTCTTGTTGTTTCCTGCATAGAAAAATGACTTTTGATATGTACTGCTGAATTTTTTATTGTGTACAGTAATATTCCTGTTAAGCAGAAATCTGTGAACTGCACTACATATGCAAGTATATATGTATATATGCATTGCTTCAATACAATGAAACACTGCTGCAATACAAATTCCAGTTTCAGCTCTTACAAAAGAAATAGTATCAGCTATTACATGGAAATGCCATATGTGTGCAGAAGGATTTATTCACAGCATGACAATTCAATCTAATGTGGCACTTTTGCAATGGAAATTATATTCTGTACAATTGAATGAGAGATGCTGAGTTACAAGATAATTAAAAAAATAGCCGAGAATGATACTAATGGAGACACTGCATTTTCTGAATTAGCTTCAGCACAGTGGTGACAAAAAGCAAACCAGAATACTTGGTTTTGTGTGGACTTAGGGAAGCAGACAAAGCCATTGTGATTGACAGTTAACCATTTACAGATACTGACGTCATAGTTGCAGAGTATGTTTTCTACTCTTGATTTAAAGAATGCATTTGCCAAGTATCCAGACAGCTTGAGTTTCACAGCATTTATTACACTTAATGGAACTTTTCTCTTTTAATCATACGCCATATGGACCTGAATCAACATCCAGAGCTTTTCAAATATGTTAATAATTCTTAATAACAAGCCCAGAATCTAGTATTATCTGGATGATGTTACTGTATTTGGAAAGATTCCCGAAGCTGACAAAAAAAAAACCCTACAGGGTGTACTTCAACATGTCAATACAGGAGGGCTGAAGCTGAATTTTGCTAAATACTAAATCAGATGCACAGAGTAGTCTTTTCTTGAGCTCGTCATCTCTCCACTGGGATTGGAAGAGGTCACAGAATGGGTAAAAGCGCTCACCCTTCCCAGAAAAAAATAAAAAGAATTACAACCATATTTTTCAGGTCTCAAATCAAGGTGTGCGTTGTCTATTCCTAAATGTGCAATGCTTGCAGAACTATTAAGAACAGTACATTGTAAAATCTAAAATTTACCTGAGACATATCTCACCATAGCAAATTTTCAAACAATGAAAGCTTTGACTGTGAATAGCCAGGGTTTATACTGTTGGCTTCAGTGTTCACCACAATTGTTGTTGCTTTTGTCTCAGACCAGGAATGGCCAAATACTATAAACATAGGGCTATTTCCTTTACTCCCTCCTAGCCCTCCGGCAGCCAGATAAACACTCAGGTGTTTTTTATGGCATTGCAGCTGAACTAATAAACCTGATTGCAGCTAACCTGAGGTCCACTTTGCCCTCCCAACAGATGAGCAGTGGTACCCCCAGCGTGGAGATCTTACCAAGCAGTCACCTTCCAGTCAAACTACCTCCAGGCAGCACTTCCTTTGGCCATGCTGGCCATCACTTTTTCATACTACGAATATGGAGCCACTTTTCCCCAAATCCATGGGGACAATTTCTATGAGAAGACYATTGTGTTTGAACCATGAACAGTGTTATAAGATACCATAACAGTGTTGGAAAGAAAACATTTCTTTGTGCATATACTACAGAAGAGTAGGGAACCTGCCTCTGAGGCATTACACTCCAACTGCATACAGATCACACCTCCTGGCAGTTCTGTTAATGACAGAAAGACTCAGAGGAGCAGGAACTGTCTGCAGATGGCTAGCAAGATTACTTTCACTTTTATATGACACAGTTTAGTCAAATCAAAACCACAGCAGCTGATAGTTTATCTCATCTGCTCTTTTTTAGATGCTTATCTAGTTGATTATATGGAAGTTGCTGCATGGATTATAAATATGTTTGCTGCAATTACAGGAGAAAAATTTAAAGCTGTTTGCTTGCAGTGTCTGATTTAACAGAAATTACATGTCTTCCTGGCTAGGTGATTCAGGAATTCCAAATGCATGGATGCTATTCTAATACCATGTTTGAGCCTACAGAATGAACTTCACCCACAAGATAGCTATGTAATGAAATGTCACCTCAAGTTATATGGAATTTTAAGGAATTGTGACCATGTCCCAGAGGAATTACCAGCAAAATTTATACATCATGCTCATGGTAAGTCTCAAGTTGTCACAACAAACCAACAATTACAGGACAAGTACTGGTGGCCAGAACTCGATATGAAGGACTGAATTTTAATAGTAAAATTGCTTACCAAAATTAAGACAAGTGACTCATGCAGTACCATTACAGCTGACCCCTTACGTTTTTTTCTGCATGAATGAGTGACATCACAGCCCCTTTGGGCAGTTACTCTAACTATCTAGCTATCTTTCTGTGACAGACAACATCATAAAATGACCAAACAGAGCATTTACATTGTGTGACATCTGCTGCTATAATCATTCTTCTTGTCTATTTTCAGCCAAGAACAAAAGCTGTAAGAATTAGTACCATTTAACTTCTTACAATGTGCAATTTTTTCTGGGAATACACATAAAAGGTCATCATCAAGTTACCTTAAAGCTGATGAAGAACTAGAATGTTAAGGAGAATTTTGAAAGAGACTTCACAACTAACCTGGAAAAAAAAGCTTGGAAGACCTTCTCAATGGACTAACTACAAATTTAAGGAGTAACATACCATGTAATCACATAAATTGTTTCCTAAACTAATGCCTGGAGAGCTACCCACACTGAGTTAAATGTTGTTAGGTTGAGGATCTTGAAACCTGCCGTAGTAGCAGAGTCAGATACAAAACACACAGTCTGACAGCATGAAGAGTAATAAAGATCATTGTTGTACTACGGATCTGCAATTCAAATTTGGCTTTGTAAGTGCAAAACCCTGGAATCCTCTGAAGAGGGGAGTCAGAGTTTATGTTGTCTCTCAAGCTCATTGGGGGAAAAGGACTACATACGTATAAGCTATCTGTGGGATAAGTACACACCTGCTTGCACCTGCTTGCCAAGGGCAACTTAGAAATATTTTGGGTTGTTTGCGCATAATAGATTGCTTTCCCTTACCTTCTCTGCATTATAAGACAAATGAACAAGATAGTCTGGTCAGCCTTCTGCTAGCTGCAGATAACTATCTGCACACATCAGAAGCTTTTAGACTATAACAAAAAAATAGCACAAAGATAAAATGTTAGTTTATTAACACCACAGACTTCTTAAAAAGAATACGGTCGATGCAGTATTGGTGATAAACGGCAGAGGGCATTTCTCAGATGCGCTGATGCGAAAAAGCAAATTCAATCTGGGGAATCTCTTTGTGTGTTTAATCTAGGCTCTTGTTGCAGACATGGTGGTGGTTTTTCTCCTTTGCTGCTCCTTTATGGCTATGGAAACAACCATCAGTTATACCACACAACATATGATACTTTGGCACAGGTCAATAAATAACTCTGGTTTAGGTGTACTATATTACATTTCTCTATTTGAGCTGTGCTGACTCTGCAAGAACAATAACCATCTTCTCTCCTGAAGTTAGCAGAGGAATCTACGCGTGCTTGGAGTGACTCTGCTGATTAAGGCCCCGGCCCTGCAAGAGACCCCGTTCACACCAATACTTGTAGCATCAGTGCCATTTTACATAATGGCTTATATTAGCTATTTAAATCTAAGAATTATAAAAGCCAAATAAAGACCAAATAAAATAGTTATTAAAATGACAATATTTTCTTATTATCAGTAAAAATGTATGTGTTGTAATCTGGGGCAGGGACTGATCTTTGGGGCTGTGATTGTAGTGTGGTAACCACATCAAACATCGGTCTGTAGTCATCACAACAACAACAATATATATATTTAAGTTAAAATTATGCATATTTGACTTATATACTCTTTTTAAACTGTTAAATAATAAGTTTTAAAATTCTATGAATATAACGCAAGAAACCGAGAGTCTTAATTAAAAACACACTAGTCAGAACCATGAGGTTAAAAATTTTAATGTCCGAGTATTTGGTGCTTGATTTCTTCAATCGTTCTTCTGTGTTTGTCCTCAGCTACCCTCTGCTATATATCTCAGGTAAACTTATGCCCACACTGGGACAATTCTATCCCTGTGAGCCATCCATTTTCTATACTCCAGCCATTCAACCACAGATCACTTATACTCACACCTTTAAGAAATAAAGAAAATTAATATTTGATACCACCTTTTACCTTTTGTAAGAAAGAATTTCCCACTATAGCTAAGAAGTAAAACTTTCATTTCTATTCGTATATACAGTTCATCATGCTCACTATAGGCTACAAAACCAAATTAAATTATAATATCAATACTGAGCATATGACACAGCACAGTTTAGTTGGCATGTATTGGCCCAATGATATTTCAAAGTTTAAAGCAAGATGAAGTCTAAAGCCCTTACTAGTCGCAGATCTGTACCTTTTTCAATTTAAAATATGTGAGTAGCCCACTGAAGTTCATGAGACTAGTTGTGTTAAGGAAATGTTTAAACATTAGTAGAACCAGGCTTCCAGCATGGCAGCAGGTAATACGTGTACTAGAAACTATTTGGCTGGATTGCTGAGGGCACATGGAGGAGACACATACCTGTGATGTCTGGATCTGCTGTTTCTTTGTAAGTTATTAAAAAATCAAAAGTGAGTGTAGCACTTTTCTAGTATGCCTAACAGATCTTGTAGTAAGATGTAGGGATAACTTATAGAAACTAATTTTTGAATTCTCTAATCTCCAGATGTTTTTTAAAAGCATCCTCTCAAAAATGTGAGTTTATGCAGTTAATCCTGGCTTAAGAAAGTTAATTTTAAGTAACCCTTTAAAAATTAATTAAACACACACTCAGGTGATTTTGTATGTTCTTCTAGAAGAATTAACACCTTTGGATGTTCACTGTTGGTACTGCAAGTTACCTGCATAACTACACTGGGTTTTATATGGCCATTGTGAAGTTTATGGATTGGAAACACTTTCACCAAATTATGACAAGTTACTGGAAGGCTAATTTGGAAAATTTAAGGATTTGCATGGCAGATGACTCCTCTTTTTAGAGCCTGAGGTTAGGGCAGGGACAGGAAATAAAGGTTACAAGGCAGATTATAAGCAAGTGTGCAATTCGTAATAAAGGCTTGTGGACTGTGAGCTTTTTAGATCAATCACTTCAAATAGCTGGCTTTTAGGTTATACTCAACAATTATAAGGAGGAAAACCTGTAAAGAGGTTATTTTGGGAAATGAAAGAATCTAACACATGTTATTAACAGGACAATATCACTTCCGATCAACTATAGCTGACTAGGTTGGTCTACTCAATTTGCATTTAAGAGACGATTAAAATAATCTTATAATTTTCTGCATTCATCCTGCTAGAATTTATGAGAGAGGAAAGAAAACAGTTATGCATAATTACTGAAAATGGTTGTAAAAGAATAATACACTTCATGCACAGCATCTACCCTGCCCTTATGAAGGCCAGCCATTTACATACACATGGGAGAAGTAACAAAAAATAAGACTTTTCATACAAAAAGGAGAAACTGCCTTTCTTTATTTGATTTAAAAGATCTAAATTGGTTATTTATAAAAAACAAGGTAACTGGTACAAGGAGTGCATTATAAGCAGTTTTTCAGAGCATACGACAACGTTCTATATTAATAAGCATTGTGGGAATGAAAACATCACTTATACCAATCCAGATATAATGATATTTCAGGTAGATAAATTGGAGTGTTACAGTTCAGCAGCAAAAGGCATACTGTAAAACTTCCTTAAACAAAACACTACATATGCTGGCTAAATTCTTAGATGGAAATTTGCCATTGAGCAAGGGGCCACCTCACAACCTATACATCATTTACATGGCATGCTGCATGGCAGTATATGTTAGCTATTATGCAATAGAATCCTATAGCAAAAATACAAAGATGTGTTTTTAATCTACCACCTGACAGAGATTACTGCTGTTTTTCAGCTGATTGGTACTCACTCAGCAGCCCAACCACATACACTGCAGCTGCATCCAGTCCCAGGTCCATTCAGCCTATAATTAAATGTGTCCTTGCAATTTCAAAGAAAAATTGTTCATTTTCCGTTTTCCAAATCAGGAGTAGTCTAAGGTTACTAAGAAGTATACAACACTGTTCCTCTAATTAACTCTTTTGAAGACCAGTTCTGTAAACATTTACATGGAGGATTCATTTCATGCATCCATGAGGTGATCATAAGAAATATTTTTCGTGCTTACAGGCCAAGAAGAGGCTAAGATGCCTGAATTAGACTCAGGCAGAAATGCCTTAATCCAAAGTCACAAACCCCAAAGATTTTCCCCAAGATTTTCCTTGCCTGCAAGTGCATAACGTCCCGTGGAGCCTGCCTGTTGTGCTGCCCATTCCATGCGTGCTTGCTACCACACTGCTTCTGTGCATGCCTTCTGTGAGCAGCCAGGCAAGGCACCTAAAACTCTACCTWAAAGGTAATAAGCAGAGTACGATGGGACTCCTGGTTACATTTAGTGATGTACTGAAAGAAAACGGTCTACTTGTAATCAAAGAATTTAGCAAGGTGCCTAATACTCCATCGCTACTTCTGAAAAATAGGAAGGTATTCTCTTATTTACTTACTTTAATGTTGCAGTTATACTTTTAAAAAGAGTGAAAAGCTAGCTAGAATATACAGATTTTCTTTCATAAGATCAAGTTTCACTTAAAATTACTCTAGCTTTATTCTTGTGGTTATCCATACGTTATTAAAGCATTTTTTTCTTTTGGCATTTCCTCTGTGGGAAAGAGATTGGAACAAGAGTTTCAAGTTCCAGAATAAATGGAGGACGGTTATTCTGGTCTGAACAAGAAAAACTGTGGTCGCTGTAGTCAGGATTGCAAACCAGATTTGGTTTTAAAAAAAATCATACGTGAAATCCCACGAGACATAGAAGAAGGATAATGTTTAAATTGAGATGCTGCACTGTCACAGAAATTGTACACTCAGATCCTGGCTCCGCTCCCTCTTTGAATCCCTGAAGTCAGTTGCTTTTTCTCTAGCACAGTTCTCCGTCTCTAACTAGAGATATTAATATTTCATTTCTTCCTCCATTTGTCTTCCTTGCTTATTCAAATTGAAAGCTTGTCAGAACAGGGACTGAAAATCTCTTGGTATGTATACATCATGAAATAAAGTGGAAACCTGATCTTGGTTTGGTCTCTCAGGCTACCATATGAAAGAATTTACATATATTTGTAYATATATTAAGGTAAATGGCAGTTGTATGATATTTGAAAAATACAATTTTCCCAGTGTAAAATTATTACCTCACGTTTTTTTCCATACAGATATCTAGGGAAAGCCAAATGTTGAAATGTGGTATGTGAAGAGTCCACTCTGTCAGACCGAGTGGGAGAAAATTGTCAGCTGGCCAATGACAGCAGCTTTCTGGATATTTTGCACAACTGGAACATCACAAAGATATGAACCAGCAATAATTTTATCAGACTGCAAAACTGACTGAATTTGGCAATTCTGTACAAAGGAGTTTTCAGCACAGATGCAAACGTAAGAAAATTATTGTACTAGTGGCTGTATATCCTTTCTAAGGAGAATTCTCTTCCTCTCTCTATTTTTAAAAAAGAAATATTAATTGTATGGCTGGATTTTTTCTTTTCTAATAATTCCGTTTTCTGAGGAGTTCAAGACTCTGAGAACGGTGAGGTAAATCGTCATACCTCTGTTCAGTTTCGAAGGGCCCCTTAACCTCAGATCTTCTCAGCTGTTGCAATTTTGTGACTGAAAACCACTAAGCCAAACATTATTAAATACAGTCAAAAGGTTTAAATTCGGGTGAAGTTGGTCAGGTTTAACCTGAAGAAAATTACTCTTCAAAAAGTTACCCTCTACTGGTTAAAATATGAGATACTGAAGAGAAATTCAGCCATAGATTTAGTCATACTTTCATTACCAGAAACTGTGGAGCCAACATGGTTTGCCTTACTTATAAAACTCCTATACCTCTGCGTTCCAATATGAAAACCACACAAGCTGATTTCAAAGTCTAGAGGTAATGAATAGGTCTACATTATTTTAGGTGATTCCAGGGAGAGGTACACAACACTGTTCATGCTGTTTGCTTTGTCCCCAAATAAATATATACACTTTTACTATGCAAAGAGGTGGGTTTTTTTCATTAGCAGCGAGAGGGAAAAGGTAAGAGGACACTCGCCAGATTAAATAATTTTTTGTAATCAAAAAGGGAGGCATAAAAAAAATTACATGTAAAATGTGATGTATTGACTCTTTCAGCTGCCATTGTTCCATTTTTTCCAGATTGTTATTCTTTCAAAATTCAAATTCTCAGTATTCTTTGAACACTGGCAGTAGTGTTCTATCTTCTACAGTTGGGGATTTCAGCTTTCAGAAATTATTCCATCTGGAACTTATAGGTTTTGACCTCTTTTCCTAAAGGCCAGATTTCAATAGCTTTCCAGAGTTCAATAATCCACATGGTATATTTCTTCCATATTTTAACAGTCTCAGTGTGTTCCATAACTGGTTGATTAAAAATGTAAAAAGGTTGAGATGCAGAACAGTTTGCATTTATGCACCTATGATATTTATACTTCAAATAGTTCCCTGACATTTTATTTGGAAACTGATATGTTCTTCTTCCAAATAAATAATTCAGATAATGTATTATATTTTTGTAACTCGGGAATGAAAGTCAATACTATTCATAGTGCTGTTGACATGCCTTCTAGTAATTTATGGAATAATTATGACCATATTTGGGATATGTCTATTCCCTACATTTCTGATTTGTCCTCCTCCAATACATCTTGACAATGTTGTTGTAATTCATGTATATTGTACAGACTGAATATATTTAAAGACAGACAATTCATTCCAGACAAATACATTAAAAATATAACACAGCTGTTTGGAGCTCACTTTCTCCGTAAGACCTTTACAGTAGACATTTGGTTAGTAATGAAGGAATTCTGCAATTCTACCCTTTATTCTTAGTCCATGAGACCATGAATGATAATTTGTACTGAATCATTATCTAAATCTGTTTAAGCCTCTAAAGAATTCAGATGATACATATATGAAGTGCTTTATTTCAGGAAGTGGGTGGTAGGCAGCATTGTACATATATGGAAATAATTCTTCAATAGCTTAGCCAAACATCTAGCCTTACTTATCATCATCTTCTCAGATTTTCATTTTCTCAGTTAAAAGAACTACACAAAGGTATAAACTTATTTCCTCTTCAGTGTTTTTAATAATTCTTCTTATGATTGTATTTTACAAGTGTTTTAATCTTAAAAAAGTGTCATTCATGTTGAAAGAGAGAAAATATTTCAAAGAACAACACAGAGAACTTTCAACTGAGGTTAATGCAAATTTTAAAATGGGGAATTAGACTCAAGGGAAGAAAATCGGTGGGAATTTTGCCATTGACTTCATGAGGTCAGGATTTTTTCCAGCCCCCACTCTATAACCTGGGAATGTTGATGTTACACATCTTGTTGAAATTCATGCTTCCGTGGTACATAGCTCATGGCTGTCATTCCATGAGCCTTAGAATTTGTGAGGGCAGCAATATTAACAAGTAAAAAGCACCACTAATGCTTGTCAACACATGTAACATTTTATAAACCTACATGCATGTTGTGATTCATTATCATCTAAAAGCAGAGTTCCATCAGAAGTGACATGGCTATTCACTTTGTGAAAACAGCTCGTTCTAAAAATTTCATTAGAAAGTAACAGTTTTGTCATGTTCTCTGAACTGAGTAACTGAAAATATAATTAAAATATCACTATTGGCTTTATTGAGAGTAATAAACTTAATTAACACACTCCCTTTTGTTTAAATTGACAATTTTATTTAGGAGACCATTGATAATTTATTTAAACTAATTCCTCATGAAAATTAAGGATTAATTATGAAATGACTATTTCATAATGGTACCATAAAAAATGCAGATCAGATGCAGATAAAGATTGGCACTTTTAATTGTTTTTGTGTGCTACTCATTTTCTTTCATCATAAATGAACACTGGATTACTTTCAGTGATTAACAAGAATATCCCAATAATATTAGAACATTTAAAAACCTTGACTATTGCTAAATTGTATCTTGTCACAGTTACCTGGTTATTCACAGGATTAAGAGAATAATCAGTCTCTGACTGTTGATCAAAAACTCAGCCCAGAAAAAACATATATAAAAGAATCAAAGGTGGACTACTGTCATAATTACATACCATTTGGTAAGTAGAACTATTATTAAAGCCGGAGTGGCAGAATAGGGAATTTTGACTAATTTTATTGTAATTATTTAACATTATTTTTATGTGGTAGGAATTGTTCATATTTCCTTTTTCTCTCTGGTCAGAACTTTTTCTTGTAGAAAGCCATAGAAGAGACTCTCTGATTTGGGAGAATGTTCATTATTTAAATGTAACAGAAATACTGGCAGTACAGAAATGTATCTGCGCTCCATGCATCAAATATATAAATATGTAAGCTTCCTGTACCAGTGAATGTTTTAGATTATTTCCATATATATAACATCTCTAAAAATTACCCGGGACAGTGTTATTATGGGAACACTAGCCTTTTTTAGAAACAAACTGCAGAACAAATATTACTAATAAATTGTGAGAGCCACAAATGAAGATATCATAGGTGATGTATTTCTTTCTGAATGCTCACATAACCAACAGAGCATTACTTTGTTTAGATTTCGTTTTTGTAGACTGTGAAGTCATTACAGAAGAGCTATTCAGAGAAATGAAAAGATAAATTTGGAATGGAATATTTTTGGTTTTTGAAAATATCATTTTGGTGTTGAAGCAAGGGAGGTCTACAACATCAACAGGAAATAATTGACTTTATTAAAGGAAAAGGTTTCAATTTGATACATATTTTTAAATACCATGTTGCTGGAAATATGAACACTGCATTTGTAGATTCKGATTTAGAATGACATTCCCCCCCCTCTAATTTACATTTTATTTGAAATAAAAAATTAAGATTCCAGCTGCATCTACTTTTACATTTTATTTCAGATAACTCCTTCATCAGCCAAGCACCTCTTCCCAAGACTCTGCTGTGCTTCCTGTAGGCTGAATCTTCAGGATGCTTCTGGGTTCTTGCTTGTGCTCCAACAAAGTAGGTAAAAATCCAGATGATAAATTAGTGAATCTTAACAGAATTAAAATTCTAGCTAGACCACTACAGCGCTTCTGGAAAAATATTTCCACTGTCAAGGTCCAAGTAATGTTAGCACTTTCTGAAAACTCCTGCTATTRTATCAGTTAGTTCTATTTTACTTAATCTATAACAGCTTTTATTTAATCTGTATCTGCTGCAGTATTTCTTAAATGAAAGGTCCTAGCAGGATCTTGCTATGGAACCTTTTTATCCAGAAGAGGAATTCTGTTTGAAATATGGGGATACTAAAAGCTACAGCAGTGGCATATCCAAACTACTAAGTGCATTTTTAATTACTGTAAATAAATGAAACATTTCTTTAAAATGTAATAAGCTCTTTCTTTACAAGTTCACATGGCTTCATTTTCACCTTTAAAATAAACATCTGTTCTTACTTCTGAATGTATTTAACAAGTTTAGCAAGTATTAAAAGTAAGATAGAAAGGTAATAGTTTACATGCTTGCACAGACCAATTTGAATAGGGAATTCATTTTTTCCTTTCTCTTTCAGTCTTTTATTACATATACTTCTAGGCAATTTAGATAGTGAGCATTCATGAGCATAACAGTCAAAATAAATCAAAGAAAATTCTGCCGCTCTTTCTCCACAATGTAACGAAAACCTTTAGAATGCTTTCTCAAAATCTGTTACATATATATTATTTAGTTTTGCGCTCTCACCAGATACTGTACCATGAAAAAATACTGCAAATAAAAAACCATAATTTTATTGTTCAGTAATATCCATGGCGGTAATGATGGGAAATAAGAATGCCACTTTCTCCAACTAAAACAAATGTTATCAGATGACATGCATTTTAGACTTATATGAAATGTTCACTAGATTAAAAATTCATTACATTCATTGTAGAGATTTCTGAAATTCAGAAAAAAATCTCTTTCATTATTGGATTCCTTCAAACTTTTCCTATGAGGGCTATTTTAATAAGAGTTCAAACTATAAAGTATAATTAAGGGCGTAAGAGCATCACTGCTGTGAGTACCTGGGCTATTGTCAGTACGCATGATTTAAGTCTTTGCATTATCTAGGAAACGTGCTGATAGTTAGAAAACACAATTGCTTTCTCGCAAGTTACTGAAGTGTAAGATGCTTAATCTGCTTTCTTCTTGAAAGCCAATCAAAACTATGCAATTTTAAGACCTTAGACCTTCTGTGACACAAGTTTTGAATGACAGTTCAGACAGGGGAGATGTGTATTTGAGCATATCAGTTGCAGTCTGAAAAAACTGAAGAACGTTATGAAAACAATTATTCTTTTTATCTATCTTAAAGTATTTTCCTGAAGTTTCACTTAAGCTAGATAATAAATAATTAAAAATATTATTGTTTGCCGTATGTGAGAGAGAAGATAAAATTATTGGCAAGACTTCGGCTTTTAGACAGCTTCCAAGTTATTAAACACTTTTTGTTGCCAGGAGTACACTTTGGAAGGTATTTACATTGGCTCTTTTTCTCATTGTTAAGATTATTGTAAATTCTATAAAAAATATTGAAAAAGCATCTCAAGTTTACACCACTGCTTTCTGCTGCTGTTATTATTAWATTGTGTATAAATATAGTGGCAATCTAAGATATATTCAGGAGCCTGTCCTGGTTCAGTATCATCTCATAGGAGTGCTTAGGTAAGGAAGGGATCTTAGGGAAAAAAAACTGGAAAGAATACGTATGGTTTTTCTGCATTAATTGCAATAAAGTCTTCTAGGTTAAAAATTTGTTTAAAGGATATGTGTTCTTTTTATGTGTGGAGGTGTGTATACATTAAGTAAGTCACACATTAGTCTCAACTAAAGCCTGTGGAAGGTTTGTCTTTGTCTGGTGGGCTTTGTATGCCTTTTTGGATAAAGATTCATGGTACTACATTGTTGCAAAGTAAGAATTTTAAAAAGGGAAGTAATGACAATGACACTGAAATAATGGAATAGCAACTGGTAGTGGTTTTGCTAATGGGTAATTTCTAGATAGGAGTGCTGACAATCATGTATTAATGTACATATTTCTGGATTATGTAGAAACACAGATCCATATTTTAATATTTCTTATACACAGATGTATTTCTTGGGAAGAAACAAAGATCCAAGTTCTCAGCTGGTTTAAATCAATGTTTTGTTTTTGCTTATTTTCCTAAAATTGATTTTTATGTCATTTTTAAGTTTTAGGTTCAGAATTTTCCAGTCTGTAACTTACCTTTAAATCAATATAAAGTCAACCATAGTTTTACAAACAGAATTATGTCCTTCCACACAGTGATGCATTTCCATATCTATTATTAATGCCTTGGTTGCTACTGTCTATTTTAAATTACTTTGTGTATATTATGCCTGTAGCATGTGTTTGTGTGCATTATCTTCACATGCCTCATCTTGTTTTCCTGCTTTGATCTGAGTGAGGAACTTTTCTATTTAAATTCACGGCAGCAGCTTCTGAGTTATTAACAACTCTGTCACAAGAATTTGCATCTCCCACCTCACAATGGTCGGAAGACAACGTCTGTCTCCCTGTACCATGTATTTTGATACCAGATATGATCTTTATCAGTTGTTCAATACAAACTAACTCGACTCAAGTGAGAAACTCTATTCCTTTAGTGACAATTTCTTTTAGACTTACAGGAATCAACAAAAATTGGTTAGATAGAAAGAGGTATATGAGTATCATGCAGAATTCCTGTTAAAGTTAGAGAATGCAACAGAGATGGCATTTATATACATAGGCAAGCTAACGCTGTAAAAAAGTTTCTGTTGATCACAGAACCTGCATTTCAGCACATGAAATGCTACAGTTTTGTGAGAGGCCATGATAACTGTCACGTGCAAGGGTATTAGTTTAGGCAGCCAAGACACCATTTCTAAGCATAATATTTGGCTTTCCAGCATTGCCATAGCTGCAGTCTGTTCTGAAGAGAGTTGCATGAATAACTGAATATTTGCCTTCTCAGCCAAAGTGAAAAATATATGTGGTGGGAATGAGTCATAAAAAMCCAAATTTGTGGCTTTTCACACTAGGGAAAAAAAAAAGTTTTATGCTAAATTAAATATACTGTTTGTTCTGTAACAGAATTTTTATTTTCAGGCACTTGGAAGAAAAGAAAAGCATATAGACATCCCCATACAGCAAACTGCTTCTATTCAGTAACCCAGTAATGAAGCAGCCAACCCAGATGCAAGACACCCATATCTAGTGTTTCCTTCTACCTTGAGGAGCTCTAACTCACATTTTCAATCCCATGAGGGATTAATACTATGCCTCACCAAATCTGACTCAAATACTTTATCATTTCACAGAGAATCACAGAATAGTTGAGGTTGGAAGGGACCTCTGGAGGTCATCTGGTCCAACCCCCCTGCTTAAGCAGGGCTAAATAGAGCATTTTTGAGACCATAGTGAAAAATGTGAGATTTATAACCTGGTGGAAAGTCCTCTACCTCCAGTTTTCATATGAAGCTCTTCTCCATTGCTAGAGTAATGATCTGAAGTGGCTTGTTTTGACTAGTCTTTTTCAGTTATTAATGTAATCTGAATAATTACAGCACACCATTATAAAATTGACAAACACATTTCATAGAATAGTCTGTAAGATCCAATAAAAAATCCTTCAAAAAATCTCTCTTTTGTGTCCTTCCATGAACTTTTAACACTCTTGCTGTTAAGTGCTCTTTCCAATGATACAGCTGCTTTGGGGTGTTATTCATACTTTGCCCTGAAATGTAATTGCAAAAACTGGGAATGGGGCAGCACTAGTATATCCTGCAGTACACTTCATTTTCTCCCACCTTATGTATCACACGATGACCTACAAGTGTGATACAGGAAGAACTTAAACTTTCCTCCATCACACTAGGAGTTTCTCAAAGTTGCAGAATGGGCAACTCATTATGCTAAATATAATTAATTTTGCACTACTTGGTTTGTAGAAAGCAGACATTATGAAGTGAATCTGGGACACAGATTCTATTTTCCCACATAGCACAATACTGTGTTATTAAAATTTTGCATAAAGGCTGAAAATGTAAAACCTCTTTAAAAGGCAACCTCAGGGTCTGGTTTTGTTCTGAAAACGTACTTAATGAAAATGGTGCGCTGCTAAACAAGTACATTTTCTCCTTGAATCTGCTGATACGTTTGTAATGCATATAACGAGCAATTGCAGGGGGAGGTCAGCTTTATATATTCCTAATAGCATTGCAGGGTGGGTAGGACTATCTTGCTGCTTACACATTGCCAAAATTTGTGTTAAGCTATAGTCAGTTACACTTCGCACGTATGTGATTAAAGACACAACTTGGACATCTAACAATTTATTAGTGATGAAGTATGAAAAGGAWGGAAAAAAGACGGGAATAAAAGCTGTTTTATGTTACCAACATTTTGGTTCAAGGCGGTTTCAGCCACTTACACAAATCAGACTGGGCAACTCCATTCCATTTCTTGAGATACAGCCCAGAGAGGTAGCACAGGAGAAGGAAGGTTGTTCAGTGTAAACTCGGGTGCTGAGGTTTTGAGTTGTAGGTGATTTTAGGCACCTCATTCTAAATGAAAGCATTGGGTTAAGTTCCTAGTTACCAGTTAGGTGTAGAAGTACTGCTGTGGATGCTGGCCTGGTACCTCTTCTGATGTGGCTTAACATCTCTCCAATATTTGTTCTTTCATCTTCTCTATTAGTGGAGAAGATACATAATGCTGTGTTTGCTTTTGTAATTTTTTTGTCATTCATGTACAAATTTCTCACTTATGTTGCAGAAGGAAAGATTAAAGAAGTGGACCCCGAATTTCAGTATCGCAGTTCAGCATTCAGTGCTAAGAGCTTGGCTTCTTACAGCTTCCGTACGCCCTGGTGCAGTGTATGTAGGCTGGAAGAAATGGCAGAATTGGTCCCACATTTTCAAATTTTCCTGTTCTGCAACACATACCATGCAGACCATCTGCCCTTCCTTTATGGATTGATCTGGCATATGTTTTACTGACAATAACAAAGAAAAAAAATTAGCAGTTTTGGACAGTGGAAGAAGCCTACAGAACAGTAAAATAATCCATATTTTAGAGTATGGTGCCTTTTTGCAATATTCTCTATTGTATCTTTTTACATTCTCTGGATTATAAGTTAGATCTGTGAAAAATTCACAAAACAGTGACATATAGTACATCTTCAGGATTTTTCTTGTTCTGTTAATGTCCTAATTAATCTTTAATGAGCGTGAAAGGTTRTAAGAGAGGTGTAAAGAGATGTTCACTGGAAATACTTAGCTGGTATCGCGCTAACTAGCAGTTGACGATCTCCATGGTTTTTTGCCCATCTTATATATGCCTATAATTCCATAATTGTAAAACTTAAAAATGTTTCTTAATATACCTATACATGAGTAAAACATTATGTACTTAGTCCTGCTTCTTTTGAGCAATCCTAACTTTTAAAGAGTTTGACTGTAAGAATAATCTTCATGCTACTCTAAGAAAAAAAAAAGCACAAGGCAATGCTTTCTATGAGATTAATGAATATATTAATACACTCTTGAAGCTTTATTCCCATTTATGAATAAATTATGCAGCTAACTACAAAGACACTCAACTTTCGGGTAAATCTAGTTTTTACTAACATTTTTCAAATGTCTCAGATAGCTAGCAGCTATCTAAATGATTTTTTGCTTAATTTGTTTAAGAAATCTACAACTAAGGATGACCACAGTACTCTTATGATAGCAACCAAAAGATTAGACAACATGTTCTTTATTTCACAATAGTTACCAAGATCAATAATAACTACTCCACAAGATCAAACACAGTAGTGGTGAAACTTGTCATACATTTGTGACTCAAAAGAGCTCCTTTTACTGCTTCAAGAGTGGTTTCCTTTTTCCTTGGAAAAGCCTAGAAGGCAGCAGAAACTATGTATTGCCAAATAAGTAGTGATAAATCAAAATATGAGAAATATGTGCAACAGCTTGGGGATCTGAAGTCCTGGATTTAGCCTGGAAAAGTAAAAATGCAGTATCTATCACCTTTACCTATCTCCTTTCTTCAGTCTTGGTAAAGATAATTATCTCAAGGTTAAAATTGTGATTTCAAAGCCTATAAAATATCTAGGAACATGGTATTTCTTCTCCTGGTAACTGCTGCCCCACAGCTTTCTTGAGTACYGAAGGGTATTTTTTTGTTCTCTGTAAAAAGGGTATTTATTTTGAGATATCTATTTCAATGCAACATCATTAGAGAGATAAGGGTAGTTTTGAATTCCACAGAGTGCCAATGCTGTTAATTCCCCTCATTGCATGAATCACAGAATCACAGAATGATTGAGGTTGGAAAGGACCTCTGGAGGTCATCTGGTCCAACCTGCTCAACCTAGAGCCATTTGCCCAGGACTGCTTCCAAACAGTTTTGAGTATCTCCAAGGATGGAGACTCCACAACCTCCACGGGTAACGTGTGCCAGTGCTCAGTCACACTCACAGTAAAGAAGTATTTCCTGATGTACAGAGGGAACCTCCTATGTTTTAGTTTGTGGCCATCGCCTCTGGTCCTGTAACTGGGCACCACTGACAAGAGCCTGGCTTCATCCTCTTTGCACCCTCTCTTCAAGTATTTATACACATTGATGAGATCCCCGCTGAGCCTTCTCTTCTCCAGGCTGAATGGTCCCAGCTTTCTCAGCCTTTCCTCAGGTGAGAGATGCTCCAGACCCTTCATCATCTTCATGGGCCTCTCTCCAGTATGCCCATGTCATTCTTGTACTGGGGAGCCCAGAACTGGACCCAGTGCTCCAGGTGCGGCCTCACCAGTGCTGAGTAGAAGGGAAGGATCACCTCCCTCGACCTGCTGGCAACGCTCCTCCTAATGCAGCCCAGGATGCCATTAGCCTCCTTTGAGGCAACGGCACATTAGTTTTACCTGGCCCAGTTTTACTAAAATAAAAACTACTTACATCTTGTCTTCACTAAGATTATATTGAGGAAGTAAGGTGAGGTAAGGTAAACACTTCATCACCCCTCTTTTTTTTTCTCATTAAAAACATATAGGCTGAAGTTGAACGTACTAGAATGCACATAAAGACAACACAAAGAAGTGATGAGAAGGACACAGAACGCAGGGGAAAGTGATTTTTGGATTGTCTCCTAAATTTCTCTGACTTTTTTTTCCTGATATGGTACAAGGTGTTGAAAGAGAAAACAGGGCAATCTAGGAATAAATATGAGCGAGGCACCCCTTGCCTATTTCTCTAACTTAATTTTAACCTCCTACCTTTAAATTAAGGGAGAAGTATAGAAGGCTGAGCATATACTTCTCATAAGGGAAACCTAGATTTAATTAAGTCCCATTTGAGCCCTCTATGAGTCCTAGTCTTTACTTAAATTTGAGTGAAGTGGCTTTTCATGTCATTATACTGTCGTGCAAAAATTTCCAGGAGTGGATTGTAATAATCAGGACTGGCAGCAACCGTGGGGACTGGTCTGGACCAGGTTGGTTAGTAGCTAATAATTTATATAGGAAAGAATTAAACAGGCAAGGATTGGCTTTATTCTTCAAGATAGTAGTTCCCAAATTTTGGACCATGGAGCACTGTCAACCATTATAAATTTTCACTGCACAATCAACCTCAGCAGCAAAGTTTTAACTGGAAACCTGTAAAAGCGAGATGGTTTCACAGCACTGGCCATGCAAGCACCGCAAGTTGGAAAACACCGGTCTGGCAGAGGGGGGGCACAGAGCGGGTTCCGAGTTTCCCCGGGGGATAGAAGGCGATCTTTAAATACCGAATTCCCTGCACGGAAAGAAAGACGGAGAGCGTGCGGGCAGCCTGACACCCCCGCGGCTTATTTGGCCCCCTCAAGAAGTAAGAGAGGTGCGAGGCTGGGGTGAGCGACCCCCCGCCACCACCCACCCCCCCCCGCCCTCCGGCGGCAGCTCCCGGCCGCGCCTCTCACACCCCCTCGCCCACCGCCCGCCTTGGGCAGCCGGCGGAGGGCCTCTCCTTCCCGCTTCACCCCGGCGACCATCGGGAACGGCCTCGGCCAGAGCCGCCGAGGCAGCCACGCGCCCCCGCGTCTCGCCCGCCGCCCCCTCCCCCGCTGCCGCCGCCGCCGGTTAGTCCCACGCGCTCGGCCCTCGCCGCGCGCTGCCGCCGTTGCCAGGGAAACGGGCTAAGGGACGCCGGGCAGGACGCGGCGGCGGCGGCRGCTGGCTGCCTGCCCCCCGCCTCCCGCCCGGCGGCGGCGGGCGCCCAGCCGGAGCCGTGAGTACCGGGAGGCGGGGCTGGGGCCGCCAGCCAGCTGTGTTGCCGGCGGCGAGCAGGGCGGGGGGCAACAGGTCCTCGGCCGGGCTGGCTCGCCTCCGCACGGAGGGGAGGCGGCGGGAGGGAGCCAGGCCGTTGCCGCCTCCCGCTCAGGGCGGCGGGGGCAGGGCTGCCGGGCTCGGTGCCGGGCGCTCCTGGTGCGGGACAAGTGCCCTGAAGTTGTATTTTATCGTCCTCCAAGCGAGGGGCTCGGCRGGTGCTGCCGGCTGGGCCCCGGGCCGGCGCGGGAGGGAGGCGGGAGACGCGGTTGCGCTGCCCGTGCCTGTGGGCTCCGCCGCCGGGGAGGATGTGCGGGGCCCTCGCCCCGCGGCGGCGGGCGCCGCGCCTTCATCGCTCCTTCGGAGTTTCGCTTGTGGCCGCGAACGGCTCCCTGCCGGAGCCCAGGGTGGCGTTACCTTACACAGGGCGGCGTTTGGCACATCCAGTTCTTCCTCATTCACTACGTGGTGGTGGCAGAATAAGCCGAAGTAACGGTCTTTGTCTTCAGGAGGTTGCGCCTTTGGAGGTGTCTGCCTGAAGCCTGGGAAAGTACTTAGGAGGAGGGTACATCCCCCGCTCAGAAGCATTCGGGCATCTCTGCTCTGGGAAGAGGTTCAGTTAGAATGGCTTGTTGGGGCTTCCAGAATTAATCCCCTTTTCTTCTTGCAATGCTTGATGCAGCAGCGAAAGCATCTTTGAGAGATCCGATTTTTCAGCTTGTATGCCTCAATAGGCTCTGCCCTCTTATTGCTGAGTTCTTAACTGATTCAAAGAATACAATAAACTTTCTGATATATAACTTAAAAGAGTTTTAAGCCTTCCTTTTCCAGGTTTCAAATACATAACAAACATTTTGCATAGGCTCAAGAATGTGATGAGTCACTACTGAAGAGGAGACTCTGATTAAAAATTAGATTTTTCCCCCCGCAGAGGGTATAGTAATTATTCTGTCTCTTAGTTTTTTCTCTCTTTAAAAAGCAAAACGCATAAGGCTAGAAAACATGGAAGGACTTGGTATGGGAGTTATTCCAAAATTTTATTACCTTCCAAAAGCTCTTGGGTTTTTTTTTAAAGCATGGCATCTCTTAGTTTTGCTCCATAATAACACCATGCCAAAGTAGAATAGACTTTGATGAAGATATTTTGAAAACCTTACGGAAGGAAGAGGTGGCTGTTACTACAATGATGATGATTGACCTCTAATTTCTGTCTGTCTTCTTGTTTCTTTGGGAAAATAATTAATGAGGAATGGGGGAATTCATGACAGAGAAGGCTTAGTGGACTTGTTCTAACAACTCATAGGGTTGTAAAGTTTTGGTCACAGTCCAGTCACAGGAGCCTAGGTGAATATATTGAGGAAATATGTAAAAAAAAAATTATAAAGCACTGTAGGCTTGACTCGTGCTTCAGCAGAATATACCCCAAGCAGCAATCCCTTCTTGTTTTTCTGTATTGATCATATTGAGATGTATATTGGAAGCTGAGGGGTTGGTCATGATCCCAAATGAAAATCCAGTATGTGATTATTTGGGGACCGATCGTGTTCTTTCAAATTGCCCTGACTGGAAAATTGAATATGTTTGCTTACACAATTAGATCCTTTTTGAATATGCTTTCGGGAGTTCAGAGATTTACTAAGGTTTTGGAGGTGTTTGATTTGCAGTCCTTTAAGATTATTCTTCATGGAGCTGCAGCATGGCTATCTCTAGTGAGACAGTGCCACTATTAAGTAAAGAAATCTACAAAATGGATACATGTGTCTCTTAAACCTTCTTCCGTACTGAGGGGCTCTGAATTTTTGTAAATGCTCTCACTGTTTCAGAGCATACAGCCTATGTGAGATTAGAGTTTTATGCTGTTAAAACATCTGACTTTAAGATCTGGTATTATGATGTAGATATGATGGTCTGCTTCATAGGTAGCCTTTTGTAAGCCTTTTTGTAAGGAGTTTTCATATGGAGTTAAATAAAAAGAGGACATGGTAGTAGGAACTGCACTCTAGATGATTGCTTCAGGTTTGATACCTTGCATAATAGGACAGGTAGGTCTGAAACTGTCAACATGAAGACAGAATGAGGGAAAGTGTCCCCTTTTGAAGGGTGATGTTAGAACTTTTTATTTCAATTTGGACATGAGACAGAGAAATTTCCTATTCCTCTTTCAGTACCTGATGCAGTTTTGGGTGAAATTATCATTTGGAAGATGGCTATCCACACTAACATCAAAAGCTAATACTGCAATAGTGGTCCAAAATATTTGCTATCATATTTTAAGATCCCATAGAAGTTCTAGGGAAATTGGCCTAAATGACAGTAAAATTATTTTCTGTGATACTTACAAGATGGCTACTGAAGCATTACCCTTGATGTTAAAAGAGAGTTTGGAGAAGGATAGAAATCGAATGGTTAAAAACGTTCATTATTTGTAAAGTGATAAAATCTCCTAATAGAGAGAAGTCTACTTAGCTATTCCAGCTTTCTGTGGGGTTCCTGATTTTGTATACTGTTATGATCTTTGTAATAATTGCAGTATGAAACCATTGAGTTTAGACAGTATGTAGGCAAAATGATTTTAACTGATTTTGAATTCTGTATGTCAAAGTTGGACATTAGATAATTTACAGAACTTTTCTGGTTTTCTGAATCAGTTGCCTTCACAATGTAAACGGGAAACAGCTTAACAGTGAATACTGAGAAAATCTGGATCACTTACGCTCTTCCTATTTAACTTCAAAGCACTTGTCTATACACAAAACTTGTGCCATGAACTGTGATGAGGTAGATAATGCATTACAGTAATTCTCCTGATATTAGGCTAACTACATGCATCTAAAAGGGCTTTGTACTGGCATAGTTGATCACTGCCATTAAGGAGAGTAAAGACAATAAGGATTATGCCAGTCTGTGCATATGGATAAGAAATTAAACTCTCTCTCTAGCAAAAAATGGGTGTTTATATGACCTTTGAACTGTGTACATGGTGTGAACTATTATGTATTGAGAACAATTCTGTGGTGAAGCAGAAATTTAGAGACAGAGTAAATCTAGCAAAAAAAACCCCTTTCCTGCATTCTTTTTGCTCAAATATGTAATAAAATCTCATATAAAGTTTTTTAAAATTTATTTATTTATTCATTTTACTGTGTGTTTTTAGCTTTGTTTGAAAATTTAAGTTGAATTACTGAATCATGGAGCACAAACACCAAGTAAAGGTAACGGTCACATTTCCTAGATAAAAAGTTTTATGGTTTAGGATGTCTCACTTTGGAAGGTAGCTGGTGAGAAAGAATTAGCTTGAGCAAGCAGCAGTTCCAGTCAGGCTGGCGATATTGTTGGTTTTGTAATTATCATTACCTTTTTAGTCTTTTTTTTTTGTTCTTTTTCTTTATTTTCCTGTCATGCAGAGCTTTGTCTTGGAGCTGTCATCTTCTAAGGTTATATTGCAGGACAGGTACAAGAATGTACTCCTAATGTAGCTATATTGAATTGTATAAATTAGTCTGTCCTTTAATGTTGAATCCTTATAAAAAAGCAGTCTGAGACTGTATAATTTAAAAATATTTTTCTGTTAATTTTCATTTTGAACAAGACTTCTATATAGTATCAAGAATTAATTAGCTGATAAGATCTGAGCAGTGCCACAAAACACATCTTAGTCCAACTGAACAAAAATGTGTTTATAGTTACTCAGCCCTTGACTGGAATTTGGCAAGATCTTCTCTTCAAACTAGAAAACACACAGATGCAATTTCATATTATTTAGTAGTGTGTTGTGTTCCCTTTTTTATTTTAAATAGATTGTATGACCCTGCCAAATTTTCAACTCATTTTGTTTYTCTAATCTTTGCAACTGAACTATTTCTATAATATACATAACGGCTAAAATTACTATTTAACTTCAAGTCCCTCTGAAACATAAAGTAATAAAATACATACAGCTTAAAATGGGAAATCAAATAGAGATGGATCAGCATTTTAAAATGTTTATTTCTCCATTTTTTCTCTTTGAAAGAGCATAGTGTCGTCATGTTAGGCACAAACCATGTCTTATGCACGGCACTGTAGAACAACGGAGGTGTGAATAATACTGACAGCAAGGGCTGTGTCTCAATTTGGACACAATGTCTTGCTGGGAGGAGCTGCAAGCACTCTGGAGGACAGGATCATTTGGAATTTGAAATGATCTCGAGAAGTCAGAGAAYAGGATGTAAATCAGTAAAAACAAGTACATAGTACTATCCATAAGCAGAAATAATGTGTACAGAGGGGAAGAAAATGCTAGATAGGGTAGCAAAAGACCTGTAGGTTGAAGTACTAAACATGAAAACTAGTGTCATGCTGTTGCGATAGAAGCAAGGGTTGTATCAGGATATGAAACCACAAGCATTGCATAATATTTCCATTCTTCTTAGTACTGGTGAGGCATCAGCTGGAAGGCTGTGGCCTCTTTAGGATATATGCCTGGAAAGACCTGGACCAACTGGGGAGAATTTGGAGGAAGATAGTGGAAAAACAGTTTGAAAGTATAACCTCTGGGCGGGGCGGTGTGTGTAAAAAAAATTAGAAAAATTTGGTGTGTTTAGAGTAGAGAAGGAAAGAGGTAGCAGTTCTCAAATGTTTAAGAAGTTGTTTACAAGATGAAGGCAATCTGTTATTTTCTGTGTCCATATAGATACAACAAGGAGATTACATTAGGATGGCTAACTAATGGCAAGGATGGTTAAGTTTGGTTTAAGTTTGCTCAGACATCTGGTAGAAACTGTCACTAAAAGATTTTAAAATAGATTTGACAAGCATCTGTCAGAAATGGTTTAGATTTAGTTGAAATTGCCTTGGATCTTTCAATCCATGGAAGCACTATTTTGCAAATGGAATCTGTTTTCACGTTCTACTACACTTCTGTCATTACTAAAGAGAAAATGAAGTTTCTACCTAGTTGGACCCCTTCTGTTCTATCATGGAACTTTCTAAGTGCTTAATTAAATAATCAGTTTCTTTTTTTCTTTTACAGACCCTCTGTCATTTTTACTTATATTGTCTCATTCCAGTTTTGGCAACTAGGCTTTGTCAGTCTTTTTTTTTTTTTCCCTTTAGCTCTCATTTACTTTGTCATCTTTGTATCTTTTTACTAACTCCCTTTCCCTATTGTGTAATATGTGTTTTCTAGCTTTGCCTTGCAAGCACCTTTCATTCCTTGAATGCCCTATCCCACCTGCTTTTCTTTAACATTGCCAGAACCCTCACGCTTTGTTCTTTCACTTGTCTTTTTTCTATGTTGTTCTTTATTTTTTAGCGTATACAAGATGTCATCTTTTTCTCTTTCTCCTTTATCTGCGTTACTTCTAAAATAGTGAAGTTTAAGATCCCTACAAAATATAGTTTGATGGAAAGATTATGAAATAAATGAAGGCAGTCACTTTAGGAAGCCTCCAATTAAAGAGGTTTTTTTGGTATATCTAAGAAAACAAAGTGTATGCTGTCACTGTATATGATCTGCCAGTGCCTGTCCTCCAGTAGCTTTTGTCTATTCCAACCAGATTTGACAGATGGGTAGGAGTCTCAAAGATGTTAAGTTCTTCCAAGTTTCATGAAAATTGGCAGCTAAGTAATGGGAAGAAAGACCCAAGTTATTTCCTTATCTGAAAGAAAGTAGTTATGAATTAGCCCTTTACATATTCTGTAGGGTAGCAGTCAGCTGACTAATTGACTCGCGTCTTGGTTAGCCAGCCAAGCTCCAAACCAGTCCTATGCACATGCCCAGAAAGGAATACCAAAGGAAGCTGTGTTGGTCACGCTCAGTGACACCGAGGGGAGCTGGGCTTCTGTGAGGGAATGTTGCACAAAAATACATGGAGAACCAGACTTTACTGATTCTAATGTCATGGGAATGCTGGGGTGGTTTTTTTGGCTGTAAAATGTTTTTAGCGTTTTTTCTCTGTTCTTTACAACATCACTGAGACCATCACTTAATAAATAGTGATTATTTCAAATAATAATATCATCTTTCATTCATCCATTATTCCTGTTTTATCTTCATTTTTTTGGAGAACCTGTTATATCCTTTGAAATTTGGGTGGATCAGTTCCACAAGTTCATTAAGACCTTGACCCATTCATGCCAGGAAGGTCTGAAGAGATAAGGTAAACCGAAAATGATATTGTTGGTAATTCAAGCTAGAAGCATGATACTGTGTGCTAAACAAATTCTTGGACTTTTTCTTTGCGTTTCTTTGTTGCAGTGTATTGGCTGATTACGGGTTTTTGTGCAATGTATGTGGCAGCTTAAGAAAAGACTTTTAGGTTTCCAAGACTTAAAGCTTTCAAGTAGAGATGATCTCTCTGTGTTGTTTTTAACTGCTATTTATTTGTCTGTTTATCTGTTCTGTATTACCAAACTCTTTCTGAAATTCTGTTTGTTTGTATTTCTGAATATTAAAATGAAACGTACTGATGCTAATGAACTTGATAAGTATAAGGTAGCTCTGAAACAACGGAATCAGAACTAAATTATTGTGCAAACAAAGCTAGAGAAGGGAAAGGATGAAAGAATTCTAGTGTTGAAGTAAAAACATAGAAATCCAACTGTCCTACTGTTCATCTGACCTGTGGGGTTGTGGGTTTGTTCTGGGGTTGGGTTTATTTTTGAGACGTTTCAGATTCATTCTGGGAGCTGATAAGGAAGTGGAGAGGAGTTTATAGCTAATTCACAGGCTGGTTGAATTGAGTTAATTTGTTCCTGCTGAATGCATGTTTTTTAATGCTGCTGAGAAAATTATGCTGTTGTAAGACTGAGTGTCAGCATGCCTAGAGCGCTTTTTCCTTTTCTACTATTTCCTGAAACTAAAGAAACAAATAAATTTATCCTTATTCAATGTGAACTTCATTGCAAGTGAAAAAACAAAGTAAGTTTGTCACAGGCTGTTGTGTTTATATTTGCTGAAGTTTCTTTAGCCATTTCTGGATGCTTGACTAATAATGTATTTATTATTCTAAAATAGTATTTTGAATTTAATGACAAAAACAGAACTGCCTTAATTATCAATAAGTAAAAAGATCGCTTAAACAGTATTTAACTAAATGATTTAATAGAATGCAAGAAAATATACTCTAATTATAAAAGAAAAGTGAATGAGTGAATTAAACAAGAATATGTTGCGTTATATCTATAAATACTTGATCTAATTTTTTGTTTCTTCATTACTCTATTTTTAAAAAATGGAGTTCAAAAGTGTCTTTATTTCTAACGCTCAGAATAAGAGATGTGATTTGTACGAACATATGCAGCAATTATGCCAAAACTAAATTTCTTCAGTTCTGTGGTTACTATGGTAACCAATATTCACTGTATTTCATTTAGACATATACAACAGAATGGAATATGGTAGGTTTAAGATTTAATAATCTTTGCAAAAATATTGTGCTATAGTACATGATATTTTAATTATGGGTAAGGGGACAGATCAAATAACTAACATGCTTAGTAGCATGAACATTGGTAGTAATCATCTTTAAAACATTATTTGGATGATTCTTGTGGTAATAGAATTTCGGGTGCTCATTTCTAACAATTGAATTGAATTAGTTTTTTGCTTGAGCAGGGAGATTGTTCCTACTACTGTCAGGTCTCTTTGACCTCCCAGGAATAACAAAGAGAATAGTAATTCTCCTATTGTTTTGTTTCTGGCCTTGGAATGTGCGAGGAGGGACACTGAAATAGTACATTAGGTAGCACCTTTAGTCAGAGATAGTTATGTTTCATGTGAACCCATGTCGCAGAATGTGAGCAGCTCTTAATCTTAAGGTATTTCTTTTCTCAATACTACTTGGTAGAAGTATAATTCCTCTTTCTTGATTCGTGTCAGAAACATGGATCTCAAGAATATATGGAGAAAGACAGTGTGTATCATTCATGACTATGGCACAGAATACCTGGATTTAATTCCCTTACCTATTACAGATTTCCAGTGTCCTTGTTTTTCATCCTATTTAATTGTCTGTGGGTTTGTTTGTTTGTTTAGAGTTCATATTTGCACTAAGGTCTGTGGAAGAAGAATAGGGATTAAGTTTATTTGAGTTGCAGACAATCTAGCTGGAATGAACCACAAGAATAGTGGAATACTGGAAAAAATCAAATTGATTTTGATACAGAACTATTTCAGGTATATGATAGTAGTAAGATCTCAGCTACAATATTTTTAGTTTTGGGTACCATTAGAAGTTTGTGAGAGTACATTATTTGATCTTAATTCTCTTCTTAAAGCTTAAAGTGGCTGGTATAATGGATTAGTTCTTGGGATCTTGTTCCTGTGAAAGGAATAAAATACAACAAAGAACCTAAGGAATTTTTCCTGTCTTTTGTTGCTTTTAATAATAATTCTAAGCTTTTTATTAGAGTTGGTGGTTTATGTTAGCCAGCCTATAAAATTCTACATGAAGCCTTCTTTTCAAGTGTGAGACCTGACTATCACTATAACACATTTTAATGCTGCAAACTGCTATTTAAACAACACTGTGTGCTATTTTGAAACATCTGCACTAATTGTAGTTTGGGGGAATAATTTCAGGGATGTTAATCCCTTTCTGCGTATTCTGAAGTAAACCTGGGCTGCATTTCAGTGGTTAAAAGGATTCACTGCATCACTTGAGGACAGGCAGAAATTGTGCAAGAAATTCTAGGACCCTAAAACCACATGGTAAAATGCTATATTTGCAGAAAGTTAACACTTGGAGGTCAGGAAATGATAAAATAAAATGAAGATTGTTCATGGGGTGTTAGCTCCTTTTAACTATGAATTAGTTTATAATTTTTATTTATGCTGACTGCATTTTGGGAAAGGAGGAAAAATTCCAACATAAATGGCATAGTCACAGTGAAGCAGGAATCATTGAGAACATTTTAAACAAAATTCTTTGTGATTTGGGCATATCTATTATGCTTATGAGGTAGATAATCTCAATTTGCACTTAGTTTGCTTAATAGTGAATTAGAGTTTTGGTGAAGAGGTAAGTATGGGAGTTGATGAGAAAAAGGTTCTTATAGAATAAGCTTTTTATGAAGCATATTTATGAACATCCCGAGACTCTGCCTGGGGAATGGCATTTATGATGAGAAATAGTAGTACTAGCTTATGTTATGTGGATAGAAATTCTAACATCTGGATTCTGATCTCTTTCATTGAAAAAGTTTTATCGAGGATTTTGCTTTTAACAAAAATTTTATTASTTCCTTATCCTTCCATTTGAGATGTTGGTATTAGAAATTTATTTTTAGCAGCTGACAAATTATTTCTGTTATAGTAAAGTACCAAGAAAGTAGTGAAAATGTTGTGTGTGTTTATTTTAGCTTTAGTCATATTTAATAATATATACAATGTACATATATTTTTATAAATATATATATATATAYACACATGTACCTGATGAAAGATTCACAATGCTTTGTTTTCTCCTTTATGGAGTAGCATACAGTGACTTTTAAAAGGTATACCGTAGTAATATGACTAGCATAGTGGTTACTTTGTCAGAGTGAGAAAGTTAGTTTGAATTCTGTAAAACAGTTTGTGCAGAATAACACTTCCTGAAGGTCAGAGGTATATATTACAGAATTGTGCATGCTAACTCACTGGATTTGGCTTATTTTTTCTGGATAGGACAATATAAAAGAAATTTTTTTATTTGTATTTTGATAGCTACAGCTGTGAACATAAATAGTCTAATATTTGTATATATTGAGGCTAAGATTTTCAACAGATACTAAATGAACTATGTGCTGACTAATTTTTTTTCCAAGCCTCAGATTGAAATGATAACTTTTGTCATCAACTGCAGATTTGTCCAATATATTTTTTTTGGTGGGTTGTTAGGTACAGTGGAATGCATCTTTGTGTTGTGTATATGAATCCTTATCAGGCAAGTGATGTTCTCACCTTTTCCTTAACACATGCTCGTGTATCAGATAATAGTCTGTTCATACCTTGTTCCAGATGTATTTCTGGCTATATAAGCAACAACAAATTGAAACTGATTTCTTAAGTTTTTTTCCTGGATTTCGTCCTTTCGTATGTAGTATTTTTCTCCACTTTCCTCCTTTCTCTAGAGCTATTCTGTCTGTCAATACTTATTCTCTTTGACTTACTAAGAGTTTCAGATTCTTTTATACTCCTTGTTGGAGAATATGGTCCATCTGGTCTGACTGTCAGGATGAGCCTGTAGGAGAGTAGAATATCACTTTGCAGAGTCCAAGAAGCTGACATCCTGTCAGAGATATAGTTAAAAATTCCAGCTTGCCAAATCGGCATATTTCTTTGAACAACATTGAGTCCCGCCATTGGCAATAATTGTTTCAGGAAACTGGAAAAGCCACCARACTTGGAAAAAATAGGTATTAATGTGCAAATGACATACAAGAATGGCTCATATAGTACATTTTCCATACGTTTCCTAAGGAGAGTTGCATAGTTGAAAATGTGGTGACTTGAAACTTTGTTATATGTATTATGAACTTTATTTAATTTTAAAAAATCTTTTCCATAGCTTTAGTTTGAAAGGTTTTGTTGGTATTGTTCAGATTTTCCAAGTCAATTAGTTTGTTATGGTAACAGCAATAATGCTGTCTGCACTGCAGTGTATGGAAGTTCATCTAGAAGATCAGCCATGGATTCAGCATTTCTTTTGGCAAGCTTGGTACACTTACATTCTTCTAACATCTCTTTGGAACAGACTTGAGTTTGAGTTTGGTGGATCAATAATCTGAGATGCGGGGAGTGTGAAGAGCATATTTTGGTCTTGCTCTTTGTTTTCTCTGTTCGYCCATCCAGTTGGACTTTCAGGCAACTGTTTACCATTTCAGAGAATTTGTAATAAACGTATCTCTATTTTTTAATAGTACTACTTACAAGAATATGGAATGCTAAATGATCTATGTGATATTTGTTTCCAGTATTTGATATTGATGAAGACTGTAATATAAGTGTTGGGGTTTTTTTGCTTTTTTACTAGTCAGTTTTTGTAGGTTGATAGTAGTTGGAAGCCACAATTTACTGTGGACTTCTAATATGCCAATTGCACAAGTCGGGGAGGGGTGGGGAGGGGGAGTCCAGGAGTCCACCTGGATCTCTGTATGGCAGTAGAGTTATTTGTCAAATGTATGATTTTAAGGGTGATAAAATATTTTGGTAAATTACCTCAGCTTGATGTCCTGAGGCTTAACTATGTAAGTTTTCAGCCAGTATTATTTTTCTGAATTATATAAGTTATAAATAAATAATGTTGGTTTTGTTTATTGTAGTAAATCTGAATTACAAGTTTATATGCAAATAGGTAGATTATTTTCCTCTCATATTTGTCTTCTGTCCATTGAGACGACAGTGTTTCAGACTACAAGTTTAAGGACCTCCCTTCCATTGACAGTTTTTTAATTAAAATTCATCTCATAGGTTATCCATTTTGTTTTTTACATTTTTTTAGTTAGTATTGGTTACCACTGTCATGATAGGCTCCAAAATAACCTGTATAATTTAAAAAGCCAGGCCACATAGGTTGAAGTTTGGCGGTCTTGTTTTTCATTTGCTTTTTAACTGTAATTTCATTACTTAAATAGGATCCACTGTGTGATTTATACTGCCATCAACTGTTTAATTGCTGTTTTTCTCTTAGTAGGAAAAGTGAAAATGAATTTGCTAACCTTTAAAAATACTATAGATATATCACTGATGGAATACATTTTCTTGCTGATGAAAACAAGAGTTTTTAAAATGTGTATATGTGTATGTATTTATGTATATGTATTATTATTTTTCTAATCATTAGGTTGAAAAGTACTACCAGCAATAATGTTTGAAACACAGTCATTTTCCTGTTCTTCTAGGGACAGTAATGGGCCATCCCAAGGTATGTCAGCTACGTCTTCTATTATACAGTTTTCAAACAGTTTAATGAAGGGCTTAAATTTAAGATATAAGAACTTATTTTATATTTTGTATTTGTAATATATAACACTAGTCGTCTTTCTTGGTTCTTATGTCACGCTGCTTGAAAAACCTTCATACAAATGATGCATTTGTAGACTTTGAGTGTCAGTCATTGACTTACTGGTGTCACTCCATCCTCTAATGATAGTTCAGTTTTCTATCTGAAAACAAAATTGGCTGTATTTCACTTGTCATTTAAATTTAATTTTTAGATTTTAAGGAAATGGTAAATAATTCCACTTTCTCACTGAGTTGTATTTCTAGCTTGCTTTTACAAAGGGATTAGAAGACTTGCATGTATAAATGTTTGCATTTACCAAGGAAGACCAAAGCAGTAAGAGAGTAATCTTTTTTTATTAAAGCTGTTCAAAAATTTCAGATTTTTTTTTTAAATGGTGGTATTGTTAGTTGCATTAGTGATGAAAAGAAAATAAACATAATTTTTACAACAACATTAATGTTAATTTAGTAAAATGTGAGAATAACAACAGTAGAAGCAACTAGGGGAAATTAAGTATTGTTGGTCTCAAAGTCTGAACTTCTGTGTTGTGCTTCAGAGTACAAGAAAGATACAAAGTCTATATATGCTTTGTTAGGATTGTGCTGTGTAGACATCCTGTGAAGGTTTCTGGCTCTAGGAACAGGCAGAGCAAGATCCTATGAAATGGTTTTGATATCTATTTTAGTGGGCTGTCTTTTCAAACAAAATCTTGCAAACCATCTTTTCCATTTCAGTAAGCCTGTTTATGATAAACTAAAGTTAAAAGAGCCTTATGTAACCTACAGACTTTTAATGTTTTAGGCTGACACTTTAATTAAGACACTAAGAGATTATTCTTTTTTAAAAAAAACCCAAATCCACAGACTGTATATGAAGGTTATCTGGTTCTATTTACAGTTTAATCCCTATTACTGTTACTGTTATTTTTGGTTCATCTCCAAGGCATATTAAAGCATTGTATCCCCCTGAACATAATTAGGTTAATGTTTCATGTTTGTAGGACAGCTTCTTACACTTTTTAATAGCTCTACTGCTAAGTTTCAGTGTCTTGTTCCTGACACCTTTCATTAGTGACCTCTTCAGTCAGATTCCCATTCTGCGTATTAATTAAATAGTTAACATTCAATAGTGTGCCACAGTATCATTTATTTATGTGGTTATAAGGCTAACAGGCTTTAAAGAAAACATAATTGTGAAATCCGCATGTTATCGTAAAACAGTTCATTTATGTCATGTAGCTTTAAATTCCCAGCATGGGAACTACTGTTTTGGAACTTCATCCCTTCATAAGGTTGAAGCAAACATTTGCTGGAACTAAGTACTGTATACATAAGAGTAGTCTAAGCTTGCCTCCAGGGCCCTGTGACCTTTTCTGTTTTGCTCTGGGCATTTCTATAGTAGCTGCCACCTTTGCCTTTTTGGGTTCTGATATTTTACTGTTTGGACAAAATTCTTGCTGAGGACTAGCATAAAATCATCAAACTCGATTCATTTGGGATTAATTATGTATAATTAGTTATAGCAAATTGTATTTTGACCCTAGCCCCCTTTATCATGTCTTATCTCTTTCAAATTATTCCTTCATGTTCTTCAAACATTTTTGAATTTCTCTCCTTGTATTTGAGATGATTGTATTCAAAAAGGAGTAACATTTTGCGCACAAAGTGTGCATAGTAGTAGATGTAGCTGTTCTCTTAGTCAATTTCAAGACCAAAGCTTACCAAGTTCCAAATTGAAGGAAGAAAATCAGGTATGAGAAAATCTCACACATGCCCACACATGAAGTTTAGCAGCCTTCTGTATTCTCTTTCTTTCTCCAGATAAAAACAAGTGGATCACCACAAGGCAACGTAGCTGTGCTTTTGTAAATACTCCATTACCCTGCATTAACAAAGCTATTGGTCACATTCAAGAGTTAGAATTAAAGATGGAGAAATGCTTTCAACAGGTACATTTATGGTTGAAAACGGCGAAGTGCTTTTTATATTTATAGTAAAAAGTACATCTTTAAATAGGATTACTATGTTGATTTTTATAAAAATTTAACTTCACATCATATGTACTCTCCAAAATAGTGCCCGGCAGGTTCATTTACTGGTCATGATGTGTTTTTCATCTACTTAACAGTTTTGGCAAATCAAACTATCTTATTAAAATCAATATACCACAATATCATAATGTAATATCAATATATCATAAAGATTAGTAAATTCATGTATGGCAATTCAGATGCACACAGAGCCAAGTTGCTTCAATTATATCAATTGTCTGCAAAATAGTTTTTGATACTAATCTTGAGTAGATAGATAGTCAAATTGAGCTGTGTGCCATTTTCTGTCATTTATAGTAAGCAGTGTTTTTTCCTGAACAGTACTTAACAATTCCTTCATTAAAAAATTTCTTTACTCTCATATTGAGAGACATGAATTTGAAAATGTTATGGTTTTTTCTCTAGCAGTACATGATGTTTTCCTAGCCTATATAGATTTTGTGTGAATAGAAACGAGAATAAAGGGAAGCTAAAAAAATGGGTCTGTAGATGAAGAAAGAATGCAATATATACCATTTTAAAGTATAGTAAAATCTTCCCATTAACTTCTTTGAGAACATGATTAGTATCATTTAAATAATTCACTTTTGCTGGAGAAGTGTTTTCCAAATGTTAATAAATTTTGCATATGTCTGCACTGCAGTAAGGAGATCTGATAGCTGCTTGCACAGACAAGTTATATTTAAATAATTTATCTCCAATACTGACAATAATGTCGTCATAGCAGCACATCAGGAAAACTATCTTACATTAGTATTCCACAAACGCTGTTAAATACTCTGCAGGGAGATTTCTGCAACTGCAGCATAGATACTAGAAGAATCCAACGTGCATGAACTACTGTTATATCTTGATTTACAGTATAGACATTAATTTGATAGGAAATTTTATATTGCCTCATTCACCTTTATTTGAAATAATGTGAGAATAGTGAAATGATTTTAATGTCATAATTTTGTCATCAATATACATGAATTAGGTGGATAAGCATTGACATGTCCAGATGTTTATTCATTTTAATGTTAGCTTAATTTTTTTGTGCAAGTCTTGTGCATATTTTCCACATCTCTTCTAAGTTTGTGTTACTTAGTATACAGAGATTCAAAATAGTCTGAGGCCTCTAGATAGTGACATCATTATAACTATGAGTTAAGAGGAGAAGAGGTGGGGTTGCTATAGTCTGAGTATTTCATTAGTGCTCTTAAAAATCAAAATTAGGCATATATACTGAAATGACTATACTACAAATATAGGGAGTTTGGATTTTTCTTGTCTATATATGAATTTATTTACACCTCTGCTGGTAAGTTAAATATTACCAGCAATATGTCCAGTTGACATGGAAAACCTTATATCCATACTGTTAAATTCTTACCCTCCAAAATAGGATAGACATTATGCATACTGCTTTTGAGGAATGGTCCCCGACCCTTTCCAGTTCCTGAACTGTGCTTGGAAACAGTTTGGGAATGGTTTGTGAATGTGGTAATGTCCCTTACCGCAGGTTGTACCAGTAAGATTTAGTAACAATTTAATGGTGTAGATGATCGAGTTGCTGGGCCCAGAAAACTTCCCTGGCAGTGTTTAATTTACTGTTGTAGACATAGCCCTAATGAAGAAAAAGCATGTGAAGTTCAGACAGAATCTCTGCTGTAGTTTTGAGATTAAAAACAAAGTACAGAGGTTAAGAGTGTAAATAGAATTAACAATATTAAGGGATTTTTAAAACGCATTCTACAAAATTTAGTGATACATAACATGTATGTACAAAATCTGGGTTTTATTGCCAACTGTTTGGAGATGCACAGTTTTTAGGAATTCAAAAACTTTGTAATTATTTTAAAGTGTTAAAAAGCATTCATCTGTATGTACACTAATTAGATCCTCTTATGATACTAAATTCAGTGGCCTATTATGCTTTTTGTTAGGAAACAGAAGAAGTGTGTAACAGCTGAGATGTATAATGGAGTTTATGTTTTGCTTTTGCAGTATGGTTATGTGTTTAAGGAGGAGGAAAAAACATGGTAAGAATCATACATACAAAATCATACAAAATAATGTATTTGTTTTAATGTCAGGTAATTATTTGATGAGATGTTAGTCTGGCTATAAAGTCTGCTCTATGAACTCTAGAGTTTACCAAGTTCTTCTGTAACGTGGAATGCATCTAAAATAAGCATTCTTAGTGTCTGCAGGGTCTAGATACTTCAGAAGACCAGAAGTATTTATGGAGAATTTCTCATATCTTTCCTACTCAGTGTTTAATTTTCAAAGATTCAAGATGATCGCAGGTCTCCTGACCCACCTAAGTGATGAATTTCTGTTGGTAACAGTTGTTCAGTTACTGATACTTCTGAAATTGTGCCAATTGTACCAGTTATCTCAGGTACCTAAATATGAGTAAGGATCCTTATTTTAAGCTCTCGTTGCTTTAAGTTTTAGGTTGGAACAAGATGTATAAGCATTCTGAATGTTTATAGAATCATAGAACCATAGAATAGTTTGGGTTGGAAGGGACCTTTAAAGGTCATCTAGTCCAACACCCCTGCCACAGGCAGGGACATCTTCAACTAGATCAGGTTGCTCAAAGCCTGACYTTGAATGTTTCCAGGGATGGGGCATCTACCACCTTTCTGGGAAACCTGTTCCAGTGTTTCACCACCCTCACTGTCAAAAATTTCTTCCTTCTATCTAGTCTAAATCTACCCTCTTTTAGTTTAAAGCCCTTCCCCCTTGTCCTGTCGCAACAGGCCCTGCTAAAATTTTGCCACCATCTTTCTTATAAGCCCCCTTTAAGTATTGAAAGGCTGCAATAAGGTCTCCCCGAAGCCTTCTCTTCTCCAGGCTGAACAACCCCAACTCTCTCAGCCTTTCTTCATAGGAGAGGTCTTCCATCCCCCTGATCATTTTTGTGGCCCTCCTCTGGACCCACTCCAACAGGTCCATGTCTTTCTTATGCTGAGGAATCCAGAGCTGGATGCAGTACTCCAGGTGGGGTCTCACCAGCGTGGAGTAGAGGGGCAGAATCATCTCCCTCAACCTGCTGGCCACGCTTCTTTTGATGCAGCCCAGGATATGGTTGGCCTTCTGGGCTGTGAGCACACTTTGCTGGCTCATGTCCAGCTTTTCGTCCACCAGGACCCCCAAGTCCTTCTCGGCAGGGCTGCTCTCAATCCCTTCATCCCCCAGCCTGTATGGATACCGGGGGTTGCCCTGACCCAGGTGCAGGACCTTGCACTTGGCCTTGCTGAACCTCATGAGGTTCACATGGGCCCACTTCTCGAGCTTGTCCAGGTCCCTCTGGATGGCATCCTGTCCCTCAGGCGTGTCGACCACACCACTCAGGTTGGTGTTGTCTGCAAACTTGCTGAGGGTGCCCTTGATCCCACTGTCTATGTCATTGATGAAGATATTAAACAGGACTGGTCCCAGTACGGACCCCTGCGGGATGCCACTCATCACCGACCTCCATCTGGACATTGAGCCATTGACCACTACCCTCTGGATGCAACCATCTAACCTATTCCTCACCCACTGGACAGTCCACCCATCAAATCCATACCTCTCTGGTTTAGAGAGAAGGATGTTGTGGGGGACCATGTCAAAGGCCTTACAGAGGTCCAGATAGACGACATCCGTAGCCCTTCCCATGTCCACAGATGTAGTCACTCCATCGTAGAAGGCCACTAGGTTAGTCAGGCAGGACTTGCCCTTCGTGAAGCCATGCTGGCTGTCTCGAATCACCTCCCTGTCCTCCATGTGCCTTAGCATCGCTTCCAGGAGGATCTGTTCCATGATCTTCCCAGGCACAGAGGTGAGACTGACTGGCCTGTAGTTCCCCAGGTCTTCCTTTTTTCCCTTTTTAAAAATGGGGGTTATGTTTCCCCTTTTCCAGTCAGTGGGAACTTCACCGGACTGCCATGACTTCTCAGATAAGATGGATAGTGGCTAAGCAACTTCATCTGCCAGTTCCCTCAGGACCTGCAGATGGATCTCATTGGGTCCCATGGATTTGTGCACCTTCAGCTTCCTTAGATGATCTTGAACCTGATCTTCTCCTACAGTGGGCGGTTCTTCATTCTCCCAGTCCCTGCCTTTGCCTTCTGCGGCTTGGGCAGTGAGGCTTGAGCACTTGCTGGTGAAGACCGAGGCAAAAAAGTCATTRAGTAC
>JAYKAV010001775.1:520991-574762 GCA_035582835.1 Phoebastria nigripes
CMTTCTCCRTATCCMGGGTAACCAGGTYKCCYGTTTTGTTCYGGAGAGGGCCCACATTTTCCCTAGTCTTCCTTTTATCCCCRACGTACCTGTAGAAGCTTTTCTTGTTGCCCTTGATGTCCCTGGCCAGATTTAATTCTGTCAGGGCTTTAGCTTTCCTAACCTGATCCCTGGCTGCTCAGACAATTTCTCTGTATTCCTCCCAGGCTACCTGTCCTTGCTTCCACCCTCTGTAGGCTTCATTTTTGTGTTTGAGTGTGTCCAGGAGTTTCTTCATACTTACTCTGATCTTTGTGAAGTTCTGTAAATACTGTGTACAATTTTCTGAACTTGCATAGAGGGTCAAATTTACTCTCATTTCAGCTTGGCTAGACACAGGGAGAGGACAAGTAATTAAAAAAGGGAGTAGGAAAAAAGTTTGAATGAAACGGCCATTTCTTCATCACATGCTGTAATAAGATGGGGAAAAAACCAAGATTTTTTTCATTTTTTTCTTTCCTGGTTTTCCTATACTGCATACCATTAAGATTCTTATTAAATGCATTATTTTTGTGTTTTCAGTGTAGTTTGCCAGCTACTTACGTTTAGTTCAAAAAACTTCTGTGTGAGTGACAAAATTGTCTTGAATCACACTATAGTGTTTGCAACTATGTATCTGTAAAGTTAAGAGAGCAAGAGAGGATGCTTGTTAAAATCAAAACAGAACATAATTCCTAAATTAAAACTAACAAGTTGAAGAATTGTTTTTTCTGGATATGTTTGCACTGGAGATATCTAGAATATATACAGAGTTGTTAAAGGTTATAAATTTAAAATGCAATTTTAAAATGTGAATTTAAAATTTAATATTAAAACATAAAACTCATGTAGGTTTTTTCTAAATTTTACATCTTGGCTGCATGTATTTTGAAATACACTAATGAACTCAGACTTTTCCTAACCTAGGATACAATACAATACAATGCAATACAAGTGTATTTCAAAGCCAAGTACTCAGAAAGTATGCAAAATAAATCTGAATGTGTGATTTTAAATTGTATTATTCATGATGCAGGCTACTTTATGATGTAGTTCTAGTTACAAAGATTAAAAGAGGAGTTTTAAGAGGAGAATGTATCTCATACACTGAGCTTGTTGTCCTGGCTGTTTTGCTCAACAAACCCTGTATTTCCCTGTGTATTTTTACTTCATGTCAGATACACCTATTGAGTTATTTTGTGTTTGCCTACTTAACCAACTCCTGTTTATCAAAATCCTGCTTCTGTATCTAATTTGATATCTCTTCCATCACCAGGTCCCAGTTTTCCTGTCCAATGTCTTACTACTTTCCATTACTGCCCAGAATTTTTTGTTCTATTCCTTGTAATTTAGATGTATTTTCTGTTGATCTAGGAAGGCTTCAATAGTATTTCTTTTGGTCTGTTTTTGGCATAGGCTTTTTGTCTGTTATTTCTTCATGGAAAAGGAACTTTTTTGTGGAGTTCTTTCAAATATATACGTTCACATTATGCACGTATGTGTGATGTAACGCTGTGACTGCAGATTTCGTTTCATCTTAGCTGCATATGAAGAACCTGTATGTGCTCTTTAAGCCGCACATGTGGGCATAAGCGGATGGTGGTTATCCTTCCTCCCCTTGTTCTCAACTCCAGTAGGCTAATGAGCCTCTTAAGTTCACATGCAGGCTATGATTTGCTTGTGTTCTTCTTTGACTACTTGTGTTACTTCTTTCACCCTCTCACTTGCAGGTTAAATTTGTCCTAATCTCATTTTAACAAAGTCCTCCTCATCTCTGCTTTTGAGTCTCCAAGATTTCAAAAGCTTTTCTGTTGGAAACTGGTTAAGCCTTGTGCCTTGATCGTTTTTCCTTTGTATCTCTAAAAAATCTGTTTTCTTCATTGTTGACCCTCAAGTGATGACTTTGCTTAAACTGATAAAACTGAAGCTACATCTGACCTGCAGTGGCGATGTATCTGTCTCTGCACAGATACAGCACTAAATGCTTCTGCCACTTAGAAGAGTCTGGAAGGTATAGCATATATTGCTCCTGTATATTCAGAACTTGGAAAGGGTAACAGCTTTTCTACAACAGTTTCTCTTTGGCACATCCTTGGGTATGAGGACAAAAATTGAAGATCTGTGTAAGTATAAGATGTAAAGAAATCTGTTTCTTGTATTTCTGTAAAGAAACATGAGAAAAGCACTTATATGGGAATTGTACAATTAATAATTCTTCTGTATGACTTGCAGTGTTTTTTAACAATTACTCCATTTAACTAGCCAGTTAAATGTGTAAGATTCAAGAAGGGAAATTTTGGCTTAGTGAAAGTAATATTTACTTAACAATGCTAATTTATATTTAGTCTAAAATTTTTTAGTGACAGTAGTTTTTATCTACAGGATAACAAAACAGGTCAGTGCTGAATCTATTGAAGATATCTGGTTATCATTATCCTCGAAGTTGGATTTTAAAGAAGCTGATGTATCTTGTGAAGGTAAAAATACTTCGTAATACTCAGCCTGAGTGGTAAAAGTTACTTATCCTTATTTAATATATGCTTTGCATTTGTAAGAATAGTTGCTTGTTGCCTGCTTTATGTCTTATGTAAATGATGTAAGTATCCTTTGAAATTTGTGTGTATCATCTGTCAAGCTGAAAGACACATTTTAAATGTTATATTAAGTACTATTAAATCATCCTGTTTGCAAGAAGATAATTTACATTTCTGTATTTAGATTCATACTGTATTTTAACCTATCTAGGATTCGAACCAGCTGAACTATTTATGTTGGTTGTTGGAAATTCTAGGGTTTTTTTTCATTTAGTTTCTGTAAAACAAATAACTGCATCGCTGTTACAGGGTATTCATAATGTACTCCCAACGTAGAGTTCTGTTTTTTACAGTTTGCATCTTTATTCAGATTATATGTTTTTGAATTAAGTTTTAAATATTAAAGAGATTGTGTGCAATTTTTTTTTAAGCCAATGTGCAACCTTTTAAGTACTACTAGCCTGGAAGTATTTAAAAGACGTGTAGATGAGGYGCTTAGGGACATGGTTTAGTGGGCATGGTGGTGTTGGGTTGACGGTTGGACTTGATGATCTTAGAGGTCTTTTCCAACCTTAATGATTCTATGATTCTATGATTCTATGATACATAATTCCCATTTTTTATGGGAGGCATTTTTGATAGCCAAATTTCACAGAATGAAATGTTGATGATTCGTGTGTAACACGGGTAAAACAGTGCTGTTGAGATGTTACTTACCCAAGCAACGAGGCAAAGATGAAAATTTTGTACCATCTGTATTAATACATTTTTGTTGCACTCTGCATTGGAAATAAGCTGGAGGAAAATGCTATCAAATGTGAAAGTTTTGTTTGTAACCAGTTGTGCTTGCCTTGATAGATGTGAAGAGGCTAGCTTTATATTGAGAAAGAAGCTGGAATAAAGAGTGTATGTTTAAGCCTTCATAAGACATAATTATCATGTATTTTTAAAGACAGCAACGTAACCAATTGTGCCTACTGTGATACATGTGAACAGGCCAACTTTGTGTTGAGAATGGAGCTCGAATAAAGAGCATATGATTAAGCTTTCATAAAAAATATTTTTTAATGTATTTTTAAAGGCGGCAAGACATTAACCTTGAAGCAGGAAACGGAGGCTTTGCTATTGGAAGTTACTGAGCTAATTAAGCGGCTGGAGGCTGATCGTGAGGAGGCAGAAAAAGCTTTGGAGTTGGAGAAACAGCGAAGGAAAAAGCTTGGCATGAAAATTGATTGTATGTCACTTTGGAGGCTTCAGCAGCTCCCTGCAGCCGTTCAAAAAGGTATTGGTATTGAAACTAAGAATATTTGTCATTTTTCAGTCAGTTCATTACCAAGAATAAGAATTATGATAGGACTATAGTTGTGTTTACTCTAATAGGAGTACAGTATTTACTCTTCTGAATTTGGTATGTTTGAATGTATATCCAGAAAAAAAATATGGAATACTGTGGAATGTTCAGCATTGTTTGAGAAATAGCATAACAGTAGACAAGACACTCTTAAGATGATAATAAATAATCAGTTTGGGGCAAGGAATAAGAAGCTGAAACAGAATTATAAAATAATCCATTTGAGTTAAAACATAGATTAAACCACAAATAAAAAAAAAAAAATTGTTTTGAGAAAAATTAAAATGTGATAAACTTGAATAAAATACTTACATATTTAGTAGGAATTGCTTAATGTAACCATTGATAGGTCTCCTTCAACTCCCAGATTCTAAGGACCTTTACTATTACCTTTTGTGATGAACTGGCATCTACACAATAGAATTAAAGAAAAAAGAAAAGAAAAAGCAGCTACTTAGCAGCTGTTTGTTGTTTGTCTTCTGACTCACAGTCAGAAGCAGGTACCATCTGAACCTAGACTTATAGAAAAGTTGCATAATTTGTAACAGTAGGTTCCCGAGTGTAAAATCACAGGTGGTACTCTAGCGCATATTCTGGTGCACATCATCCTGACATCTTCGACAAATACCTCACAATCCAGGGTGTGGTGACAGTGCAAGAGTCTTCCATAACTGTGTTTACTCATGGGTAAACACTGGGTGAAAATCAGTCTATAATGGAGGCAAGCCAGGAGTCGTTAAGTCCCAAATGCTTTTTTTCTCTCTCTCTCTCTTTCMCCCCCCCCCCCCCAGGAAGGCAAAATGTCAAATAGTGCACATCCCTAACAATATATGAGAACAATGTATGTTTGTTTGTTTGTCTGTTTGTTTATTTTAGCTAATGGCTAACTCTTGACTTGGAAACTAGAAACCTGTGTTAAGGTGTTACCAATTTGCAGAGATTTCTTTCCTTAAAAGCAATTGCCTCTGAAGAACAATTTATGATGCCCTGAAAACAGAGGAGGAGATTGAATAAAGAATCAGAATTAAAATTCATTGATACGTTAGAAACTGCTTTCAGGAGAAAATCCTGTGGCAATGGAAAGGTCAATTTTACAGAAGAAAAGAACTGCAAGAAGAGAAGGTTGATAATACAATCTTCATTCTTCAGAACAGTAGTTCAGGATTTGAGCTGCAGAGATGTTACTTTTTACTTTTTGATGTACTTACCTACAGTGATGCAGCTGTAAATAATTTTTGTGTGTTGCTATACATTCCTGTTGCTTTTACTGTACTGTTCAGCATTCTCTATAAATACCAAAAGTTTGGAATAGTGGAATATAATTAACACATTTTCAATTCTGTTAATATATGCAATGATATAGTATTTTTTAAAAAAGCGCAAAATAAACCATCATGAAGTTTGGCTGTGAAAATTAACCAACTCTTCTCCCTTGATTTATCAGTGGTCTATGTCAGTATGACGTTGCGTCCTTGGAGTAAATTTGTATTTTCAGGATTATAACTTTTCAWGGTATTATCTATAAGGCAAAAATTATGCTAAAATGGAATTGAGGATAAAGGGGAAAAACCCTCAGGGATGTTATAATTATCCCTAATCTAAGTATTACAAACCCAGGAGATTCTTAATTAAGAGTTTGCATGACCCGTTCAGAGTAGACACTGAATCCTGTTATTTCTTCAGACTTCCCTTGATTTCCATTATTGCTAGCTCCTGCTGTATCTATGTCCTGTAGCACGCTCAGGTAATTGCAGTGACATAACCTATCTTCTGAAATTACCTTCTCTGAAATATAACAAAAATCCAATGCAAAACACATTTTATTCATCTTAATGTTAGGTATCACTTCGTATAATGTAGAAAAGCCACTTATTCATACAATGTCTCTTTAACTTTTAGTAGCAATGAAATAATAATTTTGCAAATTTGTGATTTATGTCTTGTTAACACAGCAAAATTTATCTACTGTTGAATATTCCACAGCTACTTCTCAGAGCTAGAGAGCCTTTTTTTCTCAGTAAAATGTGCTTCTCTCTCTCAAATTTATGGCAGTTTACCACTCTTGAGACATTTTCTGATTTTTTTTTTTTTCTTATCTGATAATCTTACTTTACTTTCCCTAGTTTCATACCAGTAATTTTTCCATATAGAACATCAGCTGCTGCAGGACACTATCTCTAATAAGCTTTTTTTTTCTGAGCAAAATAAAATATATCTTGTCATTCAGCAAGCAGTGGTCTAGTCACATATTTTCTTGTAAAGACCCATAGGAAATTCATGTCAAAGTCAGAAAAGTAAATGCAGCAAACTGAACTAAGACTGACATATTTCTGTGTGGCAACATGAATATGTTTTGTTTGTTGGCTTTGAGTTTGTATCTTTAGTTTAGCTTTCTTGAAGCCACGTTTAGTTCAGGAAGTGTCCCTGAACTGGAAATAGTTGGCATATTAAGAGGATGTGGGATTTATACTTGCCCTGTTCTTCCTCTGCACCCACATATGTCTGTTGCTGGAGACTAGGAAGCTCAGTAGAGCTGTTCTTGTGTTATAATAGCCTCCTCTAGATATGCCTTAAGGCTAGATGTTTTAATTTCCTTCATAAAAACAAAACCACCCCTCAGTTTGAAGATTTGCTTGAATTACATACTAGGATTATTAAGTATGTGTTTAAAAACATTTCCACTGCTAATGCAATATTTGGTGATGTCTTTTGTAACCAGTGTCCTCTTTTGGCCTTCGAAGTAGCTTACAGCAAAATTTTGCAACTCTTATACTTAGTATTATGACAATATATTTCCTAATCTCACTAGGTATTCATGGTGTCACTCAGATACTCCCATTTTGTTATGCTAATTATCTTTTTAACAGAATATGATATGCGCATTCAAGATACCTTGGAGCTACAATGGCATTTTGATTGTAAAAGCCATCAGCTGCGACAGGTACAAAACCAAATACTTAAGACAGAAACAGTCAACAGAAAGATTCAGGAGGATATAGACTTCATGAAGAAACACAGCCCTCTGCTGGAAGAAAAGCTGAATCTAGAGGGTGAAGCTCTGAAGGATGTGTTACTGGCTTATGAAAAGGTAAATGCAAACAAACTTAGATTCTTTTAGAACCTTTCCACTACATAGGTGCATACCCTTCTAGAGAACAGCAGTCTTCTGGAAGTACCAAAAAGTCATTTATAAATTTTGTACACAAAGACTGTGATTTGTGTGCCCGTACCGCTACATACAGGCACTCAGTGCCGACAGAATCCAGGGAGGATAATGCTGTTAGCCTTTAATAAATGTCTCTTAATCATATATGGAATGTAATTCTAACTTTGTAAGTTGATTTCATGTGGGATTTTTCACGGGAAAGGTAGAAGGCACATATCTGATATTTGCGTAGATTCTTCTCAGATTTCTCATAGACATCAGCGTTTGTTCCAGAATATGGAGGTGTTAGAAGCTGTCAAAAAAATGTTTGTAAGATTTAATTATTTTTAAATGCTGATGTACATTTTTCCTAATTTATTTGTTGATAGTATTTATTGATAATAATATTGATAATAATTTATTATTTGTTGATAATAAATGCCTAATGTGGATAATGTCAGGCTGAATAATCAAAGTGTAGTAAAGTTGTAGGTAGCTTAAAATTGATGTCTAAAAAGGGAGGGATACTGTGCTACTTCAAGTACAGATTTTAGTACTAATTATTATATTTTCTGTATATTTTCTATAGTAACTTTTAAATACAAAYCTAGAGATTAATCTCTTTTTCAAGGTACTTACAGTCTAAAAATGGTCTTTTGTTTCTAGTTGATTCTTAAATGTTGTTTATTTTAATTTGTTTTATTTTGAACTTCTCATATTTTGAGGACTCAACAGTCATGTCAAAATACTTCTAAAATTAAAAACAGTTAATTGCCTGTTACACAAATAATATAAGAATTATCACGAATTAGTTCTGACCTATGAAATAGCTCACAGTTCTATCAGTGTTATGAGATATGTTCAAAATACTGGCTAATTAAAATCAAGTTGGTTATTTTGTTTTTTTATTTTGTATCCTTTTTTCTTGTTAATGTATTAGAATATATTGTATGCAGGTAAAATATTGAGGTGTGCTAAAATACAATTCAGGAAGTAGACTTAAAATATTTTTCTTCTAAATACTATATTAAATAAATACTTTTTTTCAGAGGTTTTTTTTTTCTTTCTTTCCAAAAAGTGACACCACATATCATAAGAAGATAGATTTGGTGTTACTGTAACTTATTTATATATTTCATTTCAACAAAATTTCTAATTCTCAAATAAAATATTTATGACTTCTATTGCGCTCTAATTTATACGCTGTTCGTTACTCAGGTTTATTTTTTCCTCCCATGGCCTTAAAAAAGCAGCTGATACTTAATTTTCTTTGCAATTAAAACAATTACTTAATTTTGAATCTCTAGCTTTTAATATCCAGAGAACTAGTTTGAGCAGTGAAGTGCTAGATTATAATAAAGATTTTATATCGTGTTATTTGTTTGTATTTGTAATATTTTAAAAAGCAGAGACAGTAGACGTGCATATCTCTATTTGAGAGTTGTTAGGAACTGAGTGTCCCAATACTATTTATATCACTGAAAATTGTGTTCATTGTCTGCATTGTCTCAGGCCCCTCTTTTACATAGGTGACTGCCGGTCTTCTGTACATCTGCCTACATTCTGTAGGAGATGTTTAAGTAATGATTCTGTCAGATTACTGAGTGAAACCTCAGTGGCTTCTTTTAACATTATTCCTTTCTTTCTGCTCCAGAGGTCACTATCTTCCCATGGAAGTAGCCACCTTTTCACAATAACTTCAAAGTTTTGTAACAGAATGAGAGCCCTCTTGCTAACATTTCTTTATGTTATGCAATTTTTCAACACACATTCTGTTGTCTTTCGGTAGGATTGTATCTATTGCAGACCATGCAGAATTTGTTAAGTTGTATGACATCACAAACTACTACTTCAACTTTAAACTTCAATTTTTAAACTGCGAAGAATCAGACAAGTCTTGAAATTATTTTTTATTTTAAACACTATGTATGATTTTTATATAACATCTTTCAGAAAACTTGTTTTATTTTCTTAGACATCAAAAATGTATAGTGATGTTCGTTGTGAACTCATGGAAATCCAAAAGACAGTGAAAAGAATTGATGAAGAATCTGAAAAGAAGATAAAATCTATGTATGAGAAAATTAAATATGCTGAGATGCTATTGAGTCAATACAAGTAAGAGCTATTCAATATGGTATTATAATGTCCTGTTAGTTTTAATAGTGACAATCAAACTATAGAAAATTTGCTTTTAGAAATAATTTTAAATTCTGATTTTTGTAAAATTAAAATTAATAGAATTATACATAAAAGAAGTGTTTGCCTTGTTTRTCTTAGCTTACATTAGCAGAATAAGGAAAGGATGATGTCCAGAAATATACCCAAATGGAAAGTTCCATGAATTGACTCCTAAAGCATGCCATTTTTTCCTTATTTTACTTACTTATGAATTTTTGATCCCTTTGACAGAACTTTTTGCTATCATTCTTATAGACTGCACAAATTACTTGCATTGAACATCAGCACCTATCATAGTACCATAGTTATGTTATAATTATAACTTAATTTTGAACTTGCATATTAACCAGAACAATTCTAGCCAAAACACATACTTTTGAACTTATCAAAATACCTTGTCTTTTTTTTTTTAGCAAACAAACAAAATTACTATATTAGATTGCAAGGTAGCCTCTGTATGGCAATGACTTATGTTGCAGTTTCCTCACTGTAACCTCTTGTCAGGCTATTAACCCCTGAATTATCAAGTAGAGCAATAGTAACAGTAGAACACCACTAATGGCCAGTCACTGACAAATAATCTCTCCTTTCTGTCGCTGAACATACAGACAAAGAGTCAGCACCAAGAATAGCTATGCCAAAGAACAAGAATACCAAGTATTTTCATGTTTGGTAGAAGGTTGCACTCGACTTTGCTGCATGTGCCTATGGCTAGTTGCCATGTTTTATCTGGTAAACAAGTGACACAGTGGCTCTTTTTCACTTGAGGTGAGGAAAGCTTACAGGCATAATTGAAAGACATCAGTAAATTTTTGAGATAACCTTACTGGCAGTAATGGATGTTTCCATACCGCAGCCACATGACAGCAACTGTTCTTCAAATATCAGGTGTTTCAAAAACTGTGCATGGCAATTATGGAGTATATACATTTTGTAGTAAGTCATCAAATTTGGTCCATCCTGTTCATTCAGAACTACCTAGATTCACTAGGAATTTATATGCCATTTCCATAAGTCAAGTTGTGCTATGCACTGCCTGAGTTGGGACAGCATGCACTGTTTTGGTATTCCAGAGAGTTGATGTTAGAAAGTGCCTGATGTACGGTAGTGGCTGTAAAGCTGTCCGGCTCACTGATGCTTCATTCAAGGCAGCAAGACTAATGCTAATGGTTGAGGTGTACGTGCAAACTTGTGTCCTTGGTAACCTCATTTCAGTGGGTGTTAATTTCCCATCCAGCAAAACCATTGCCAGGGACTGTCCCATCTAACTCCCATTCCCTGCTTCTTTTCAAGGATCATTCTCATGAGAATTCACTATAGAGTTGGCCCATTAGTTTACCTAAGAGTAATAAAGGAGCAACTACAGAGCTGAAGAGAAGTTTCTAGTTACAGAATTTCTTTATTTTTAAAGAAATGAGGGCTTTAGAAGGGTGTCTGTTATCTAAAGATGCCTGTACCATCTCAAATTTGTGCTGTATCTCTTCTACAATCATTCTGTCTCTTCAAAATTAAGACACTGCAGTTCTCTTACTGCAGGATGTCTGTTTCCATGCACTGATCCATTCAGCTCGCAGGAAGTACTGTGAACACAAAGCACTCCRAGTGAACAACCCCTTTCCTCCTTTCTCCCTGTAGCTTTTATTGCTGAGCAGATGTCATATGGTATGGAATATCCCTTTGGTCAGTTGGGGTCAGCTGTCCCAGCTGTGTCCCCTCCCAACTTCTTGTGCACCCCCTGCCTGCTCATTGTTGGGGCAGTCTGAGGAAGAGAAAAGGCCTTGACACTGTGTAAGCACTGATCAGCAACAGCTAAAAAATCCCTGTGTTATCAACACTGTTCTCAGCACAAATCCAAAACATAGCACCATACAAGCTACTATGAAGAAAATTAACTCTATCCCAACCAAAACCGGTATACTTATACACAAGCCCATTGTAATTACTGCATTCTGTCAGTGAAATATCTTTTGTAGGCTTGTCTACCATGGAGGCCAACACCAAATCTTCAAATAACTGAGTAGTTGTGAAAGCTTAGGGTACTGCGAGTGACCTTTTTATTTGATGTACCAAATAGGAGGAATTGTTATTTTTTTTTATGTTACTTTTTAACATGTATGTAAACTGTTTTAGTGATATATGATAGAATAAAACAAGGCACACAGTAGAATTTGGGAGTAAGGTATTTTGGTCCCCTCTGTGAAGGGACCCACTCTCAGAGGGACATAAAGAAGAGGTCATAGCTGCTGTAGCTGTTTTCTGTTGGGTTTAGATTTTCTTTTCATTTCTTTGTTCAAGAAATAGTTGGAATTGATAAGTGTGATTGTTTTGCTTACCGTTTATGTTGCTTAGTAGGCCATGGTAAAGAGCTGCACCTGATTAAAATAATGGGGGTTCGTTGTATCATTTCCAGTTTCTTTAGATTATAACATCTTGGCAACTTTATTTCAAAAACTGATTAGTGCTCAGGAACTTGAAACACCTTTTTCAGTCCCACAGAAGGAGTATTTACTGCCTGCCTCAGAATCTTACAAGTTGTTAAGCCTGCAGCACAAAGTAACACCGACTTTTGCAAAACAGAGCACTGTTACAGTGTATTTTGGGATAGATATCAACCTCAGGAAGTCATTACTTTGGCTAATATGACTGGTGCTTTTGATATCTGCTATCCAGGGAGATCTGTGCTTGCCAGTCAGCTAGAGCAGAAACCTTACTGACACATTCTTGAAGGAAGGAAGGTTATTTAGATGCAATAATCCTGTTTCTTTAAGAGACCATATCACTGTGGATCTCTTTGCCATTGGCACTAAACTGCAGAATTAAAGAAGGATCATAGCTCTTCCTGTAATATGTTTATACTTTAATATGGGAGCAGGAGGCATCCTGGGTAACATKAATTTACTCAAACGATGTTGCTGCTCGAGAAGTTCCAGTCTTGCACTCATAAAGTGTCTGTGCACTTGTAGTAAGATACAAACTGTCTATGTCTCGGTAAGGATGAGTCAGTGTAGGATAAAAAAATATATTTTTCTGTAAGATGGATAGCTTAGCAATACTAGAGAAGTAAGTGTCTCTGTCTGACTTGTTTCTTTTGTCAGCATGTCTGACTTTTTCCTTTTTTGATTCTAACCTTTACAGTGAATTTCTTGGTCTTGTTTTTCTTGAGTTCAGGATAATTTTGACACTATATTAAAGGTATTTATGCTAATTATATTTTATTACCTCTAAGATTAAAAAGAYTCAGTCAACATGTTTATGTTTAGTTAACTAAAGCTTAACTTTTTTCATTTCAGAGCCTAGTTTGCAATCTGGAAAGAATATTAGTATATGAAAATAAAAATTGTAGTCAGAAATCTAGCTAAAACCCAAGTATTTTATTATATAAAGTCTGAGAGCAGAATTCTGTAATACCAACACTTGTCAAAGCTGGAGTGACTTCTGGAAATTGCCATGTGATTCTCCAATTAAAGTCACTACGTGTGTCTAAACAAAGGAAGAGGTGTGTGAAGAGTAGGAGATAATACTTACTTTTGATGGATATGAGCCTGTGAATGCAAGCTTCACAATGTCTTCACAATGTTTGGAATTTTAATTATAGCTTAACTATGTATATAGAGATGATCTGATCAAATGCTCATTAGCTCCTCTGTGGGTTCCAGCTGAGAGAAATCAGACAGCATGGACCCTGATTCCGTAACTGGTAAAGTTCATTGCAAACCTCATGTTGATTTTAATTATGGGAAAGATCAGGTCCTGAGTAAGAAGTATTACCAAAAACGTAGTGTGATTTATTACTATGTATTCAGATACTCTGCAAATCAGTTTAGTGTTTCACTGGCCTCTTTAGTGTTCTGTCAACTTGTCTGAATTACTAGCTGATGGCAAGAATTGTTAGCAATGGTTATAGTGATCCATTGCTGGAGGTGATTTTATCGTGTAATACCGGAATAAATAATGTTAAAAGTATATGATTTCACTTTTCTTTAATTTTTTTTTTTTTTTTTTTTTTTTTCACTATTCCAGCGTATACCTACTATTAAACTTTATTCCTTATCAATTTATATTTACAAAGTGTGGTCAGCAGCGATTTGTTATTCTCCTCTTGTAGGCAAATTGCTGTAGTTTGGGAGTCTAAGCCTTAAGATGTATGTGATGATAAATATTGCTGAGTATTGTGATCCTTCTTCACTAGCCTATATCCTCTATGACTTTGGATTTTTACTTTATTCCTTCTTCCTATCTGTTTTCTAAAGCAACTTCCATTATTTTCCATGTGCTTTCAAAAGACTTCTGTATTTTATGACCTTTCCAGGATGTCTTCTGACTCCTTTTCACTTCTGTGATCTATTTTTCTGAAATGGGTTGAAAGGTAATGTAAACAGTATTCCAAATTAAGCCATGTCAATGACTTTAACAGGGATGTCTTACTCTCATTTTTTATTCTAATGTTTTTCATCCTATTTCTTACTTAATCTAACACCTTCTTAGCTTCTTTAACTGTACTAAATGTTGAGTAGACTTTCCAAGTGTTTATGGAAATATGTACATGTCTTTCTCAATTTCATACAGTTAATTTAGAATTTTAAGGTGTACTGATTGCTTAATCTCTCTGATGTTATATTTCTTTTGAGTTTGGACACTAAATGGTACGTGCTGTTGTGTTCTCCAGTTACTTAGTTTGTCTTGAAATTTTTCTTAGTTTCTTAGTTCTTTTTGGCCTTGCCTATTGTAATCGCATTATATGCAGACTTTTAATTTCACTACTCCTTGCCCTTTCAGATCATTTGTAAATATATCAAATCAACAGATATGGGATTTTGAGATACCATGCTGTTGACCTATTCTTTCATGAAAATTGATCRTTTAATCTTACTTCTGCATTTTTTCATTAGTATTAGAATTTTTCATCTCGCCTTCTGACTACTTCACTTTTTAATAGTCTTTTATGCAGGATTTTGTTCAGTTCCCTTTAGAATGCTGTCACTGTGTAACAGCTGTCGGCTTGCTTAGCAGTTGTAGGGCAGTGTGGGCAGTTTTCCTGTTTTGTTTTTGTAGTCTTGGTGGAAATCAAGGCTCTTGAGTTTGTTTCATGTGCAAGAAAGAAAGTGTCTTGTTTTCCTGTGACAAGCCTTTGTCTGAAGTGCATTAAAATTGCTTTACAGGAACTCTTTGTTCTTTTGAAACAAGTCATAATGTAAGTAAAATCCCCATGATAATGGCAATAGGTAACTAATACTGGAAATTCATCATCTATACTGGTAGAAATACACCATGTATGTTTTCTGTTTCACCTAGTTAAATGATTTCCTGTTCATACCCCATGACAGTGATGTAGACTGTTGTGCACCTTGTAACCTGTTTTGTTTGTGTGAATGTAAATTAAACTAAAAATGCTAATGATGCAAGTGTTTTTAGGAATATCAGCATTTACGGGAAAAAGTTGAATAGAAGACTTTTTTCTACCCCTCAGTGAAAAAATTAATTTTTTTTGCCTACTGTATCTTTTTTTTTTTCCCCCAGCCATTTGCTAGACTGGTAATTAAAATCATACTTACGTTACAGAGGAAGTCAACCCTTCAGCTGCCATCTGAGGAGGACTAGAATAACGTGGTATTGATAGGTGTGAGAAAGACAGATTTGTGATGGCACAGACTTGAAAGACTGTTCTGCAGTTGATACTCTTTTCTTTATGTTCAGTGCCATCAGTGAGAAAATGATGAGGATTGCATGAAACTCAAAATACTGAGGCTGGGGTACATCACACAGCACAGTCTGTTATTGTTACACATATTCGCTGTGGCTGGTAGTGCTGTATTTTTCCATGAGATTGTACTCAGAAAGTTGTAGCTGCTAGGTAATATGAGAAGAAAATTACAGTCTATGCCTGTTATGTGTCTGTCATTAGAATAATTCCAAGTATCATTTATGTGTTTCTTTCACAGGGACCTAAGAAAGTAGAGGTGTTCGAAGTGTTAGGTTTCACGCTCGTGTTATATATATTCTGTGACATTTGGAATGTGACTTTGCAAATAAGTCTTTTCTCCATCACTAGATGGAAATCTTGGAAGCAAATAAAGGGAGAGTGTCTATCAAATAATCTTGTAGGAATGGCTCTTGAATTAGCGATGAAGTCTCTTCATTATTGTTTTCTGTTGTTTTACTGTGTTTAAGTATGGAAAACTCGTTCAGGTTTTATTTGGGTTGTAATGCAGTCGATGTCTCTCAAATTCAACTACTGTTGGTCTTAGTTCTGCTGCGGTGGATTTATTTTGCCATTTAAGGCACACTTTGGAATATGTTATTGACCAAGATAGTTCTCTGGGGAGCATGGGGGAAACTCCTCTTCTCTGCCTTTTGAAACAATAATAAAAATAATGGACAAGCACCAGCGGTCATTGTAAAATTTTAACCTGATGTCCCTCTATTTCTTCTGCCTTTCACCAAATCCATTCTCATAYACAGCTGTAACAAAAGGCCTGTGCACAGTCTATAATGAGGCCTAACAGTGTCTCGTGGGAGTGTTTTCTTGACGATTCTTGTAGTTATTATCTCATTCTGTAATTATGGCCAGTTTTCCTTCTCATAATGCTGATAAATCTGCTATTCAGAGTGAAAGTAAAGTCCTTATCCCCTCCTTTGACCTTGCCTACTGTCTGCAAGTTCCTTTTTACATGAGGAATTGATAATTGATGTCAGTAAAAAATTTTCTTCACAAATGACATTTGTCCACAASATGACAGTGCAGTGGATTGATTAAGTGAAGATGGCTCTGAACTAGATTCAGCCACTAGCAGAGAAAGGAGTTGACTCCTATTTTGTTTAATTAACGTGTGAGGTATGAAACAAAGTCTTGTGCTTAACTACACCAATATCTGTTCTGAGTCCAGTTAGAAGTTGTAATGTTGGCAGGCTGTTTAAGTGCAAGTGAACTGGTAGCATGAGTAGTTTTGATATCTGGCTGAAATTGCATCAACCTGCCAGGGTAGATATTTTGAAATTCTCTCATGCATACCTGTTCAAGAAATGTAGTAGAGAATCAAAATAAATCTTTACTAATTCAGATCTGCTTTACATTTTCCTTTATGGAGAGGGACTACCTTGGAATATTTCCAAATAGATGGATTCACTTTGTGTGTATTTCTATTAGGAATGAGTTAAAGCATTCTGAATTTATTTGGACCGAATACTGTACGAAGTTAAAAGAAACAGAGGAGAAGATTATAAAGGATGAAAAACACCTTGAGGAGTTAGTGAAGCAAAAAGCAGAAATCCAGGAAGATGCAAAATGTTGGAACAACAAAGTGAGTCTTGAATATTTATAAACAAGCAAGTAAATGAGTATCTTTTATTGAAAAGTACATGAATGCCTGAATATTTTGTATGTTTAAGAGTTAAGGTCCTCTCTAAAAGTAAAAATACAACTACTGATTTAAAAATAAAAAGTGGTAGATTCTACAGAACTCTCACGTTCATTCTTCTGTTGTAGTATTATTTTTCAGCTTTATTTATTTAAAATATCATAATCATGTTACATTCCTTTAAATGACCTGAATATTTTTAGTTGTTGGATGCGTATCTGCTTAATATTGCTTATCTTCTTAAATCATCTGGAAGAAAGTGTGCATTTAGTGGGACAGTGTAAGTGTCCTCTTGAATTAGTAGATTTTTTGACCTGAGATGGTGCRTGATGCACTCTTACAGCATGCAGAGTGATACCCTATTTTACTTGAAATTCCCCTGTTTTCTGCTATATTTGTCTAGCATTCATTTTGAAATATTGTTGTACTTGGCAGTTTAAAATCTGGATTCCCTCACAGTGCCCGACTAGGAGTTTTCAATTAATTGACAGCTCCATATGTGGAACCAGTAGAAAATGCCTAAAACAGGATTTAGATGCCCACAACAGAACTTGTTATTTTTTTACATGTATGTGTATATATGTACAAATAATGAAATGCATTCTCTTGTACATGCCCAGTACTGTTGTGGTTTGTGCAGCTAGATAGCTAGGTCTTGCTAAGGATCCAGTGGAATCCAGAATCTAGGTGGAGTATTTCTGAGAAGCTGAGTCTACCAAGCATGCCCAGAACTTAAAAAAAACCAAAGCACACCCCCCGCAAAAGTAAAGATACAGTCATATTAGACAGCAACCAATGGGCATGTTCTTGCCGTTTGTTTCCAGCTGTGTATTACAGTTTTCTTCCTGTTATTGGCACCAGCAATTGCTACCAACTGATAACTAGAAAACCACCATTTTTAAATAAAGCCAATACTTACTAGTAAACGGTGGGGTTTTTCTTTCTTTCTTTCTGGATTTGTTTCCAGCTGGGTTTGCCTGACCTGATATACTTCAGTAGGTACTACTTAGGTATTAAGACCAACATAAGGGAAAGAGAGAAATGTGCAACAGGGATAAGGTGGAGCATGGAACTGCTCCATTTGGTGACCACCTTTGGTTTGATTAGTTTATGCTAAAGGTGAGCCAGAGTTAGGCTTAGGATAAAGCTGTTCTGTTATTGTCAATTTCCTTCAAAAACATGACTAAACCAACTAACTGAATAAATCTTTACAAATAATAGTGGATTTTCAGAAAGCTCAAAGTGATTCTTCTGATCATCATAGAAATGTTACTGGGACAATGGAGTTATTTTGGGAATCGGGAAAATATTGGGGTTATTTTCAGTGACTTCAGTGGGGTTTGAATTATAACATGACAATTGCCATGTACATCAACAAGTTTGAAGACAGAATTAGTGATGTGAACTAATATTTTTATGCATTTTTTTCCTGGGTTTTTTTCCTTGTTTTAATTCATGCTGGTTTTTAAATTTTATATRTGACCTCTATTGGCAGTGTTACAACTTTTGACACTGTAAGGACAACTCTGAGTTTTCTTTTTTCCATGTTACCCAGATTTGCATTACAAAAGGTATCTGTATGCATTAAATCCATTTTCTGTATCTACATGGGCTTTGCTCTTCAAAGATTAGAAGAAACCCTTCTTATAAAATTAATCTCATACTTAACTGTTCCTCCTTTATTCTTTTGTCTTCCTTAATTACCTGCACAGTGTACCATTATTTCAGGTCATTCCTGTCAAAATGTTTGCTCTAAAAACATTGAAAGAAGGAAAAAAATTTCTGAATCACGTTTTTCCCATGTACTAGCAATTTAAAAACTGGGACATTTTGCTCATACTTAATCCATTGGGGTTTTTTTCCTTGTAGATGTAACCAATTTCTTTGTCTTTCTCACACTTCCCCTGAACTATGTTTTGTAGAATATTTTACATATTGAAAGACTTAAACATTTGCTTTTTTTATCTCCTTTTTCTGGATTAGTAAAGGTGCTTCTTTGCAGTTTTTCCTCACAGATCATGTTTTATAATCCCTAATCATTCAGGTTAGGACCTTCAGTCCCCAACTAGTTAGGAAGGTACAGCCATACAAGGACAATCGGCAGAATCCTAGAGAAGTACAACACAGAAGCTATGACATTCTGGACAAGATAACAAGACAAAGCCTGTATTGTTTCCCTCCTTAGCTGCTGGGACATAGTCACAAAGTATCTTATGTAAATCTGCTCTTCATCAGATTCTTGAGGTAGCAGTAGGAAATTACATGCTATTCAGAGTACCTGTGTCCTAATTCTGTCCTGATCTTCCCACATGTATTCTCTACCCTTATGCTAACATCCTTATCAACCCTGATCCCACTTGGACGCGTTTGTTGTCTAGTCATATTCCAGTTAGACCCATATCTCTATGGAGATTGTATAGGTAAGTTCTGCCAGGATAGTTATGTTGTTTCAGCCTCTGCAGAGGAAAGAGAGGTGAAGGAAACAAAGTTCATTAGGCTCAATGTGAGCAGGCATGCCTTTATCTATCTAAAGCCACTTTAGATGTTTTCCTTATCCTGTGGGTTCTTGCTTCCCTAACATCCTCCTTTTTCCTTAAGCTCCAGTGATTGATCCATCATTGAATCTCTGTATGAATATGTATTAAGTCAATAGGTTTATTGAGATATTAAGGAAAATCTTGATGCAGGGAGGAACTTAAGGTATTCTGCTTAATTACACCACATATGTCATGTATGAATTAGCAGGCTGTGAGTGTGTGCTTACTGATACTGTGAARTCTAAAGATTCTGTTAGGATACATCGCAATAGCAATGTGCATAAGAATAAGATAGCATGAAATATCTCTAGTTACTGTTTAATAGCCTTCCTTTTAAATTGATTTTTAAATATATTGTTTAATTATTAAAAAGAAATACAGGAGATATTTGTATTATTTACTTTACAAAATATTTTCTAGATAGAAGATTTGAATAATAAAATAGCTGCCCAAGGAAATGAGAGCGTAAAAATATCAGATGCTTCTTCTGAAGTGATTAAAGCTGTGGAAGAATTAGTAAGTTTTTTATTGTTTTTATAGAAATGAAGTAAAAATGCTTGCATACTTGCATTTTCTGTGTCAGCCTGAAATAATTTCAACTTATGCTAAAGGTGTCTTAATGTTTTAATGTTCATTAGAAATCCACCAGGGAAAGTCATCTACAGAATATAAAGCAAAAGCTTCTCAATATTAATGAAGCATTGGACATTTTGAAATGTGAAAATGAAGAACTTGAGGGAGAAAATGAAGAGTTTTTGCAAAAATTTGGAAATAGGTAATGCCTGCAATATAAATATAAGAAGCAAGTGTTATTTTTTCACTGAAAGCATGCCTATAAAAGTGAACCTTGCTTTTATTTTAAGTCTGTCTGTAAGTTAACATTTCAATAATTAAAAATCACTTCAGGCTGAAATGTATCATCTAACTTTTTTGCCCTACACTTGAAAGGAAAATAACTAAAATTCTGCAAAAGACAAAATGCATACTTTGACAATTAAAATAAAACAAAATGAGGAAGATTCTGAAATTCTCTGTATGTTAACAGAAACCTCAGTCCCCAAAACATTTTGGTAAAAACTTTTATTAATTTTATTTGTATTTTTTTCATATATGATTGTTATGAACATAGAATCTGAAATACTGGTTTTCTCTATTTTCTTTCAATTCTTGTAAGACATTATGCACACATCTTTCATAGCTCCTCAGTTTATTGATTCCAAATAGCTATACTTTAAACTATATTGTACATAATATTTTCAGTGCATTTATAATATAACACCAAATAAAATCAATTTTTAGTTCTTGAAAATAATTGGATTCTTATAAGTTTTGTAGAAATTGATGACTGAGTTGAATACAGACACCCTGTCAGCATGAAAACATTCCTTGCTAGACCCCAAAAATTCCATACAAGAGATGTGGGAAAAGGGAGGAGATAAAAAGATGAAAGAGAGGAAGAGGTATGTGCATACTCCTATTAATAATGCTCCAAGTTGGAGCTCACACCTTACATACCGAAGTAAATCAATGATGGGACACAAATGGGTAAGAAACCAGGCTTCATTAGTTCTGATGTTGATGGAACTACTTATTGGCATTATTATAACATTTTAGAATTACTGCTGTAGCTTTACAAATTTATTATTTCCAATTTCATTGATGTATTTTTTGATGGATTAAAACTTTTATTTCATCATACATGTAAGACAATGGAGAGAGATCTTGCCCATGGTGGAAGTATTAACTGATAGGCTGAAAGAGGAAACTCAGATTTGTGAGAACCTGTACAGGCAAATGCAGAACATCAGGAGAGAGAGGGGAGTTCTCAGAAAACGGATTTGGGAAGCATTATTACTTGTGACCATCTTGTACACTAAAACTTTACAGGCATCCTAGAAAGAATGGACAAGTTCACAAGAGAAATCCTTTGAGCATTATCTATTTCATATATAATTAGTATTGTTGTGAGTGCGTCCTGATTATTGTCCTTCCACATGTTCAGGAGTTCAAGAAATGCATATGAAAGTTCAGATTCAAGACCCAAAGAATCGTTATGACAAGTTCAGAGTAATGAAGGATTCCAGGAGCTCAGTTTATTTATGTCTTCAAAGGATGATCTGAAGACATCCTTTGAAGGGGAAATATCTTTTCAGACTGCTATTCAGTCTAGTCCCAGGAAACAATAAGTGGAGGCTGAATACAGAATTCAATTTTAAGTTTTTTTTTTTAAAGAAAAATATTAATTCAGAATTACCTTTTAAATCTTGCTTTAGTGGAAAAATGGGATTCTTAGTCAGCCTGATACAATCCCAGATTTCTGTACATTGCTTTCTTATGATAATTTAAGTTAACTCTTAGAAGGATTTTCTGGAATGCTATTTTATAGAGCCCCTACACTCTCTCAGTTCTACTTTCAAGACCACTGACCTAGCGTGAAACGTATTAGTTCTTAAGGGAGAAAGGAATTGCTAATCCTCCTAAAAATTAGAAGTTGCATGCATTCCTCTTATGTGTTACTGGGTGCAAACTCAAAGAAAGAGTGCTGTTTGTAGGGCTTTTTATCTGAAAATTCCCTTTTATCTTTTTGGAGTTCTTGGCTGAATAAGGAGTGTTTTAAACAAAGGCTATAACTAACTATAGTTCTCTTGGGGAGCTTGCCATTAAGTGCTATGAGGGAGGGAGGATGTTTGGTTCTGCTCAGAAACCTTTAATTTCTTTGATCTGCCACTAATCTCTTGCTTTATATTGGAAATATTTTGCATTTCAGATCATTAGTCTGATACTCCGAGCCTTTTGTAGCCTCTCACAAGCTTTCTCAATATAATTATGCTTTATTTTTCATTTTCCTTTCTGAGTACATTGTGATTTCCATATGGTCTTTTGTATTAGGGAAGAATTACTGTATTGTATTTAATTGCTATATTCCATCAGATTGTGATTCTTAAAATCAACACATTGTCTCATGTTAGTCTAAGAATCAGAGTGCTTGTTTTGATTAATTGTATACTAACAGAGTCCTGACATGTTACTTCAACAGGACTAAAAAGTGAGTGACTGTCCACCTCCTACTAGGCTGCGAGAAGATAAGAGAATTATCTTCTAACACTCTTCCTAGAAAGCTTAGTTGTGTATCTTTCCTATTTAGAACATGCAGTACATGCAAGAAATACATCTCATGATCACCTGAGATTTTAGGGGCACGTGCAGTCTAAATAGCCTCCTTTCCTCTACAAGGTGGGTAAAAATCAAAGCTCAGCTGCCCCCAATTCATCTTTATTGACTGAACTTCTAAGTTTGTGTCCAACTGTTAGTACTTTTCTTTAAAGTATTTCTGTTGTAGTTATGTTTTGGTAGGATTTCTAATACAGTGGTCAACTGAGAATATGTGTTGGCTTCTCTAAACAATTTTAATTTCTTTCCCTCATCTTTCTTTAAAACAATTCTTATTTTAGATCGGTTACCCAATAACCCTATGATATGGAGATTTGATCGTAAGTATTATGTTCCCACTATGAAGTGCCAATTTCATTAAACTCCCCCAAACATGTCTCCTGTGGTGGTTGTCATATTAAATAAGAAGGGAGAGTGTACAGTAGTAACTTAGAGGAGAGTCTCAAATGTCTTAATGCTTTTGAAAAGAAGATCTACTCCCTCAATTAAGTTAAGGCTGCTTTACTGGCTAAATAAGAACATCTTCTTCATGACTTTTCCGAAGCCTGGGGAATGGATTTTAGRTATAGTTTTTCTTCTGTCCTTATGGAAGTTTAACTAACTGCTTCCACTGATCTGTAAACATACGGTTTGTACCATGAGTTATGCAGTCTTCTTTTGAAGACTTAACCATTTGGTGGGCATCATCTCATAATGCAAAAAATAAACAGATGAAATGTGACTTTCCTTTACGTACTCCCAAGTGATCTTTATTCTCAGTGTTTTCTTGAGCATTTCAGTTTTGTTTAGCAGAGATAATGTTTCACCTGCAACTACCTGTCTTCCTTTTCAGAGGAAGAGGTAGCATTTCAACAAGAAAAAGATGAGCAAGCTGTATCTTTCATTGTGTCATATACTTTAACAAGAGTAGTGTTTTTGTAAGTGTAGCTGGACATTGTGAATTTTCTCTTCTGTCTCTTTCAAACTGACTGCTTCAGTCATACAGAGAAAAACCTTAATCATACACAGTTGGATCCTGGATACAATGCGAAGATTTTTACATCTGTTTGGTACACTCCCTTCTCTCAGCCCTTGTTTATGAGAATCTACTTTAGCAAAGAGAAACTTCTTTTCTTACTTTGAAAGCTACAACCAGTTCCCAGTCTGGACAAAGTGTCCTCTTTGGTTCAGAATATAGCAGCTACAGAAAAGGTACTCTGTTTCAGACCTTCATGTGCAGCTGATAGTTCAGATGGTGACTCTAGCTTTTATTGGAGATTCCTTGAGTAGGAGTGGTTTTCATCTCTCAAACTTCAGTACACTGATTTCATGTATTTTTAAAGATACCTGATTGTACAATGCAATAATGCATGCATTTTCAATCTGTTGGGACCACTTTCAAAACAGTTCTGTCATGTGGTGTTCCCACACCTTCAAGGCCTTCACCAAGGTTGTTTCAAAGGGTGACAGGTACCATCTGTATCTGGATAAACAGCTGTTAAGACTTTCAAAGAAGAGGTTCTTCACTTTGTCCAAATTCTCCTAGTTCTTTTTTATTCTCTGGATAGCTGGTAAACCATCAGTTGTCCCATCTATATACTATGCAAATTCTGGAGCTTATTTGGGCCATGTTGGAGTCATGTGGACTCATAACAGATGACAGAATATATGATAACTTCTGTTAGAGTCTGCAGATGAAATCCATAGGTTCAGCACTTTCCATGTGCCACTTGAGGAAACATGAAAATTAACCCTGTAGTGAGACTGTTAGAAGATACAAAATCCTCGGAGCATCTGTGTGTGTCTTTGGCATCCAAAATGATCCTAACAGATGTAGCTCTGCTACGTAACTCAAAAGCACAGGACACTATCTCCCAAAGAACAAAGTTTGGCCATCAGTGCTCCAAAACTCATATCCTTGGTGATGACATTCATATAACGATGGATAATAACAATATTAATGGTATATATGAGCAAACTAGAGACATGGTATTCTCTCTCCTTTCCTGTGAAATGACCTGTCCCTGGAATTGAGACATCTAGCATTTTATGTTCTCTAATTTTACTGAAGATGCTGACAAGTTACATCAAGCTGTGGGGTGGTTTTTGCCATTTTCAAGGTCTGTGTCTTGCCGAAGTAACTCTTTTGCCTTRAGTTGCTATAGTTATCACTAGATGTCTTGCTCCAAAGACAACCTGAGCTACTCAGGAGGTGGAGACTGCCAGATCACTTGAGCCCAGGAGTGTGCCAAGTCGGGGTGCACACTGAGGCTGGCATCTATATGGTGATCCCTGGGGGACCCAGGGTCAGCAGGTTGCCTAAGGAGAGGGAAGGTATAATTGCTGATTGTCTCCAAGAGATGGTTCCCAGAGTACTGGGATGACAGCAATGTGTGGATCCAGTGCCAGACTAGGCTCAAGGCCACTGCTTTTATCATACGTCTCTCAGGCAAAACAAAACAACACAGCAGACAGCAAAAGCTGAAAGCAGCCATTATCAAGACCTACCAATTAACTGCTAAAAAAGTAAGAATTCAGTCTAGCACACTCTGATCAAATACGTCATAATCTTGCACCCCTCTTGAGCCCCCATGTTGTGTCTCAGAAAAGACTGGTGGGTTGATGCCCGCCCCCACCCCCAGCATGGTGAGGGAGGGAATAGGAAGAGCAAAATCTAAAAAACTCACGGGTTGGGGTAAAGACAGTTTAATAGGAGTGTGGGAGGGAAACCACAACACCCAAGGGATGCAAAAGTAATCACTCACCACCTCCCACAAGCAGGTTAATGCCCAGCCAGTCTCTGAGCAATGGCAACCTTGGAAGTCAAAAAAACCCCACCTCCTTCTTCCCCTACCCCAGTTTTATTGCTGAACATGACATTAAATGGTATGGAATATCTCTCTGGCCAATTTGAGTCAGCTGTCCTTGCTGTGTCCCTTCCCAACTTCTTGTCCACCCCCAACCTACTTACTGGGGGGGCAGAGTGGAAAAAAGAGAAAGTGCAAACACTGTTTAGCAATAGCCAAAACACTGGTGTGTTACCAACACTGTTTTAGCCACAAATCCAAAACACAGCACCATGCAGCTGCTATAAAGAAAGTTAACTCCATTGGAGCCAGACCCAGTAAACCTGTCCAGGGGATTCTGTACCTATTCTGAACTTCACTGCTGCTCAGAATTATCCTCAAAGTAAGATTGGACTGCTCATTAACATCTCACTATCCCCACCTGTCTGAAACACTTTTGTTACCAATATCTTGTCGTTGTCAAGACTGTAGCTCTCTTTTTACACTTGCATTGAACTTGAGGAGCATCTGTTTGGCTGGTTTTTTCTCACCATCCTGTTCCTCATTACTTCTCACTAGTTTGATCTTACTATTTTTTAGTAATTGATTTCTTTGTTAATATGTATTTAGCAACATGGACTAAATGCTCAGAAAGGTCAAAGATTTTTATGTTGTTATAATATTAATTTTCTTACTAGATTTGAAGGGGTTTTGGTTGCTAGTCAGCTCCTTTATTTTAACTTTTGGTAGTCTCTTCCCATCCCCAGCCCACTGAAATCTCTTTTCTGCTTTTCCATCACAAAGATCTGAAGAAAATAGGCAAGGTGTTCTCTGTTAGTAAGGATCCCATTTCATAGAGAGACAAACTTATTGCTCGTGACCATGATGGGGACATGGTTTAATCCATTTCTGACTTGTTCACTACTTAATCTTCTTGAGTACTGTTTCTCTTAATGAGGGAAGAAAAAAAAGACATCCATACTGTGTTAGCTGATCCCCTTTATACTGTGTTTTTTTTCTCAAATTACCTTATTACATTAACCAGGTAGTTGGTTTACAAGTTTTCTTAATCCAGCGTATAGACATCTTCCTGTCAATAAATGTAAAATCCTTACCTCTTCTTACAAAGAATTAGCAATCTCAAAATGTTCCTGTGTGTTTTCTTGATATGAGAGAGAGACAGACACTTCTACCTCCTACGTTTTCTAAAATGGATGTCATATTCTCTCAGTATCTTCTCTGAGACTATTGAAGCAGGCTTGCTTTTTATAATCAGAAGTGTACTTCAAATTATATTGATGGCATTGATGAGGACATCTTCACACACACTGATACTGAGTGCTGCGCAGAGGCATCCAGAAATAGCTGCCTTTGGCAAAATGACCCTGAAGTAATTTTTTCCCAAAGTATTCCAAGACCTTTCTCCAGGTAACTTGTGATTGAGCTTAGAAGGATCTAAAATACACAGTTTATGCAAACAAGTATTTGAGTGGGGAAAAAAGTTCCAATTACTGGAATACTTTGGGATTTGTTGCCCATATGAACATTCACCCCCCATCTGTGTTGCCTTTCCTTCATAGTATGTTAAGCATCTTGGATGACAGAAGCTGAGGAAAAACAGTGCCTTTGACCTGATATGTAATGGCTCAGTATCTTACAGATACTATTAGATAAAAAAAATCTCAGGCCCACATGCCATGCACAGTTACTGAATGTATGAAAGCTTAGGGAAAGAAAAATCAAAAACTTACCATGCTTTGCAAGTGGGGACAGAGTTCCTGAGTAAGCTGCAGAAGCTGTGATAAAATTTTCAACACCTGTACATCGAGTGGAGTATGGAACACATGCACCGAAGAACCATAGTTCTTCTTTCAGCTGTAGTCCACTTGCTGCTTGGAATATTTATGTTCCTCTTGCATCCATGCTTAAAGTGTTTTGACCTCCAGAGTCATGGGTAGCCTTGTATGCATCAAAACAATTTTGCTCCACATGAAAGGTATAGGAAATCAGAATGGAACAGTCATTGTTTGGTTCCTTTCATTTTTTTCCAGCTTCAGCTTTCCAGATCTGCTTACTCTGCACTGTTCAGATTAGTTGCTCTTTTGGCTTTGGTATTTTGATATTTAAGTCTTTTTATAATCATAGACATTTTGGAAGGAATTTGTGAAGCCATTTAGTCACTACCTTCCCAAAAAGAAGATTAGCTATACTTATACCCATTTTAAGAAACAATCAGATTAATATTTTTTTAGGGTTTCCAGTGTTGGCTGTTTCAAAACTTCCCTAGGGAAAGTGAGTGGTTAGTTGTCCAGTGACCTTTTGTCAGTATTTTAGAATATGTGTTACTTTCTTCAGGTAATTTGTTTCTGATAGATAATACTTTTTCCTACATAGTCTACTGTAAATATTGTTCATATGAGGATGTTATGGGGCATATGGAAATATTAAAAGTGCTTAATTAGGAGAACTGCATGTGTCATGAAGTATGTGATTTGTAAGTCTTCTACATGTGGAATTTGCAAAATGAAGTCATCTATCTCTGATGCAATAATTAATGAGACCTGTTTCAGAATCAGGTCACAAGACCATCTGTAGAAAAACTTTCTGTTTTGAAAGTGATGTGGTTGTGGTCTGAATAGTTCAAATCAGTATTATCAGAGACTATAGGATCAGAAACTGTAATAACTAGCCAGAAACCATTACCAAAAGTGTATGGAAATGATTTGTTCAGGGACAGATTTACAACTGAAGTTTCATCTGGTAGTCAGAATATCCTTGAACCTCTCTTTGCTGGGTGGAGTATTGTAATTACTTCTGATCCCATCTAAGTATTTAGTCTTTGGTCTCAAGGCATCACATACTGTACCTTCACAAATTCCTCATTTGCCACTGATTCTTCATAGCATTATTTTCTTGACTTCCTTCATCAGTCTGTAACTGGTAGTCCACTTACAGTTATAACTCTCATAAGTTGTGGTTATGTCACAGCCCTGGTTACTACTCACATTGGTATTGTTGGTCTCTACCTCATTGCTAACCTCACTGCTGTGCAGGAAAGTGTAATCAGTGTACGTGATAGAGGCAGACTTCGAAAGTCTAAAGAATAGAACTATTATTACTGTCTAATGCGACGGTTCCTGACTAAATGGTCTTAGACTTGGAAGTACCAGAGTACGTCTGCTTTCATATTGCCTYCCTTCAGCCAAAAAATCTCTGTTGCTCTTTCTTGTTATCATCTTTGATCATTATTATCTAGGGACGATTTGGGCCATTCACATGTGTACTCTTGGTTATATTTTTCCTAACATGCTTGTAGTAGATCTTGATCATCTCCAGTGTTTCAATTCACAGGGAACAAGATCTTTTAGATCTATGCAAGATTCTTTTGTCTCAGCAGCTGATAAAAGGGCTAGGAATCCGTTATATTTAAGGACTGTCTAAATCAATAACTGACTATGCAGCACTTTGCACCCTGGGGCAGCCTAGGGTGATTTAATTATTTAGAAGTTGCAGGGAAGCACCAGTGGTGTAGTGGTATCATACAAGATTCCCATTCTTGTGACCCGGGTTCGATTCCCGGCTGGTGCAGAGAAAACTCCCATCTCCCATTCTGTGCAGCAGCTGCAGCCCTACAACTTCTAAGTAATCAGATTACCCTGAGCTGCCCCAAAAATCTGTGGTTACAGTATCAGATGGTGAAAGTAGTCCCTCCTGTTTCATGTAGAGCTCAGCTTTTTGGTAGGGCTATTACACCTCCTGCAATATCTTTGAAAAATGCTTGTATGTGAATTTATGTAAATCAGTCACTCATGGCTCTAAACACAGGGTCTTACAGGTGTGTGACATTGCTGAAGCCTCTAGGTCATATTTTGCATTTTGGAAAGATCATATTGCAGTTTCAGTTCTATTGGGACTGAGTTCCTGTCTCCATCAGATTGCTCAACTGCTTGGGAATCACAGTAAGTTGAGTCTAGTTATGGACAATCTCTTAATAGAGAAAGGGCAATTGTAATACATACTACATACATGGTATATGTTAGGTATAGTTCATCAAGATGCATATAGGCAATGTTTTCTGTTCTCTTGCTTTGTGCTTCTGTGTTGCTTGAATTTTGGGAAGGGAAATTAAGTTGCTGTGGGCTTGCACTGTCTTACAGGTTTTTCAAGGACTACATAGAAGATACTGCTGAATGTAAGACTGTATATTTAGGAACCAGCAGTTCACATGCACTGAAAGTGGAATGTGCAGAGAGAGAGAGAGAGAGAGAGTATGAAATAATCCATGAAGTTTAGTCGTTGTGCAGTTAGAAATCTTTGGGTGTTGTAAGGTAAACTATGTTTCCTTCCTTTAACTAAGCAAATGACACCCTGTATTAGAGGAGCTGATCTTTGAAAGAAATATTCTGCCCACTAATTCAGCTAAGGAAATATGTGATCAGTGCCGACCTGTTGTGGGTTTGCAGATTAAGTATTGGAAACAATGTATATCCTGTGAAGATCCTTACAATACCATTTAGGTTTATCATTCTAATTCAGCAGATATTCAGTGGTAGTAAACAGTTTATTTTTCAGTGATCGCATTCTTCTACAAAGAAAGATCCATTGAAGAATACAGAGGTTGTATTCTGTCAGTCAAAGTAATATCAATGTTTACCTGTAGGTTTTTTGTATTTGATTCAGTTTGGKTTTTGCTGTGTAATCCGATACTCTAATTAAACAGTTCACTTCTACCGAAAGTTTGTTTGTATGCAAATAAACTAAAATTGTTTTATGTGACCTAAGAATTCTGCAAATAGCAACATACTTAGGAATTTGAATTCACCAGCTGTATGACTAACCTGTACCACTGCACTGGTATGAAGTACCCTAGACATAGCCATTTATTATAAGATAGATGAACTGAGACTGTGTGACCAACTTTAACACTTTCAGATAAAAGGGCTGGTTTTGCCACTTTCTTCTCATCCAAAATTGATAGTTTTATATTATATTTGGGAAGAGGGGCCCAAGAAAGCTGGTTAATATTCAAGGATCACCTCCTTCAAGCTCAAGAGCAGTCCATTCCAATGAATAAGAAGTCAGGCAAAAATGCCAGGAGGCCTGCATGAATGAACAAGGAGCCCCTGGCAAAACTCAGACACAAAAAGGAAGCATACAGAAGGTGGAAGCAGGGACAGGTAACCTGGGAGGAATACAGAGACATTGTCTGAGCATGCAGAAATGCAGTTAGGAAAGCCAAAGCCCAAATGGAATTGAATCTGGCAAGAGATATCAAAGGCAACAAGAAGGGCTTCTATAAGTGCATAGATTACAAAAGGAAGACTAGGGAAAATGTGGACCCATTGCTGAATGAGGCAGGGAATCTGATGACACAGGACATGGAAAAGGCTGAAGTACTGAATGCCTCCTTTGCTTCAGTCTTTACTAGCAAGAGCCAGCCTTCAGGAATCCCAGGTCCCAGAGACCAGGGGGAAAGGCTGGAGCAAGGAAGACATAACCCTGGTGGAAGAAGATCARGTTCAGGGAATACTTAAGCAAACTGGACATACATAAGTCCATGCGCCCTGATAGGATGCACCCACGAGTGCTGAGGGAGCTTGCTGATGTCATTGCGAGGCCACTCTCAATAATCTTTGAGCGACTGGAAGAAGTGCCTGAGGACTGTAGGAAAGCAAATGTCACTCCTTTGTTCAAGAAAGGCAGGAAGGAGGACACAGGCAACTACAGGCTAGTCAGCCTCACCTCAATCCCTGGGAAGGTGATGGAGCAGCTAATCCTGGAAACCATTTTCCAGGCACATTTCACAAGGACAAGAAAATCATCAGGAGTAGTCAGCGTGAATTCACCAAAAGGACATCATGCTTGACCAGGTTGATAACCTTCTATGGTAAAATGACTGGCCTGGTAGATGAGGGCAGAGCGGTGGATATTGTCTACCAGGACTTCARTAAGGCTTTTGACACTGTCTCCCATTAAGATCCTCATAGACAAGCTGTTGATGTATGGGCTGGATGAGCAGACAGTGAGGTGGATTGAAAACTGGCTGAATGGCCAAGCCCAGAGGGCGGTGCTCAGCGGCACAAAGTCAAGTTGGAGGCCAGTAACTAGCGGTGTACCCCAGGGGTCAATATTGGATCCAGTCCTGTTTAACATCTTCATTAATGATCTGAATGATGGGGCAGAGCGTACCCTCAGAAAGTTTGCTGATGACACCAGACTGGAAGGAGTGGCTGATACACTGGAGGGCCGTGCTGCCATCCAGAGAGACCGCAACAGGCTGGAAAAATGGGCCGAAAGGAACCTCATGAATTTCAACAAGGAGGAGTGCAAAATCCTGCACCTGGGAAGGAACAACACCAGGCACCAATATATGCTGGGGGCCACCCAGCTGGAAAACAGCTTGGCAGAAAAGGCCCTGGAGGTCCTGGTGGACACCGAGTTGAACATGAGCCAGCAATGTGCCTTTGCCACAAAGGCGGCCAATGGCATCCTGGGCTGCATTAGGAGTGTTGTCAGCAGGTCGAGGGAGGTGATCCTTCCCCTCTACTCAGCACTGGTGTGGCCACACCTGGAGTACTGTGTCCAGTTCTGGGCTCCCCAGTAGAAGAGAGACATGGACATACTGGAGAGAGTCCAACAAAGGGCCATGAAGATGATGAAGGGACTAGAGCATCTCTCCTGTGAGGAAAGGCTGAAAGAGCTGGGACTGTTCAGCCTGGAGAAGAGAAGGCTCAGGGGGGATTTTAATAATGTGTATAAATACCTAAAGGGAAGGTGCAAACAGAACGGAGCCAGGTTCTTGCCAATGGTGTCTAGTGACAGGACCAGAGGCAATGGGCACAAACCAAAATACAAGAGGCTCTGTATGAACGTCAGGAAACACTTCTTCATTGTGAGAGTGACTGAGCATTGGCACAGGTCGCCGATGCAGGCTGTGGATTCTCCATCCTTGGAGATATTCAAAAGCCGTCTGGACGTGGTCCTGGGCAACTGTCTCCAGGTGGCCTTGCTTGAGCAGGGTAGTTGGACTGGATGACCTCCAGAAGTCCCTTCCAACCTCAGCCATTCTGTGGTTGGAACCTATGATACAGGTTAACAGTAGAGATATATAGGAAAACAAAAAAATGGATACATATAATTGTTTGGTATCAATGAACTATCAGGGCTTATACTCATGAATAAAGAGACTTCAAAATTTTGAGGAAGAGCCTGGTGTTTTCAGCATCAAATAGCAGTATGATAAAACACTGCTTTTGATTTTAAAATGTTTTAGCTTTACTTACTCAATAATGGGTTTTACTTTCTTTTTAGTTAATATACTTTATAAAAAGAAATGTAAAATTGGCTGTTTTATTTCAACAGTTCAAGAAAAAAGAAGGCGTATGAGTCAGAAGTCAAAACTATCTGCAAAAACATGTGTAAGATTGAACAGCAAATAGAAGGACTAAATGAATATCTCTGTAATGCTGAATTGTCCTACAGTGAAAAAAAAAAAAAGTATGAGGACTTAAGAAAAAACAAAACTGCAGAAGAAAACTCTTACAAGGTATATTTTTTAATTTAAATTCTTTTTTTAGAGTGGAAGAATAGAAAATAATGATCTTTGTATCAGAGAATTATTGGGCAAGCAACGTAATATTAAAAAAATAATAATTTAAAACTCATGATTTTAACTATGTATATTAACAACACTTGAAAAATAACAAATAACAGTAGTCTCTGGAAGAGAAAATAAATTGGTTACTAAATGGTCRCAGGTAACGGCAGGCTAAAACTTAAAGTTAACACATTAAATATTCTCAACCATACAAAGATTTTGTTATTCCTAGGTGATTTAAAATGAATGCTAACAAGTAAAAATCTCATTCTTTATGTAACTAAATGATTAGAAGAATTCATAAATTAATATAGTTTTATTTGATGCTAAATGTAACCATTGCAAATGAAATACTGCATTAGAATAATTATTTAATTATCATTTGGATGTCATTAGTTATCTAGAATTGAAATTTTTGTTCATCCTTACGTAGAAGCCTTGGCATGACTATGAAGGCTTACAAGACTTACAAGGCTTTTGTTTTTTCACTTTACATAATTCTTAATGAATAATATTGTACATATGCATACAGCTTTTAGGATCAGTGTTATTGCAGGATGTTAGTTTCAGCATTCAGAAATATGGAAAGAAAATAATATGGGGAATTTTCAACGGTCTTTTTATACCAGGGAGATATAAATGGTGTTTTGCATATTTTTCACTAGAGATCTGCTGTATGTAAAGTATAGATTGCTTGGAAGGAGACTTTCACAGTTTTATTTTCTGTAATAATTTTAGGATTTCCTAACATGTAATCAGTAAAATTAAGAACATTAATAGTATTTTCCTGGTTATAGTATGCATTGGTATATTAGGCACTCCACATGTTTCCTGCCTTCCTTTTCACCTACCTGCTTGCCAAAGATAAAGGTATGTCCAAGTACCAGACTCTGCTTCTAAAAAGAAAAGAGGAATTGTTGGATGTGATTTAAGACACAGCCAGTTAAAAAGCTTATAAAGCCAAGGTAAAAAGTAGTAAAACATGAGCTAGAGAACTTCAGAGCTGTTTTCAGACTGAATAGGAGTGAGTCAGTTTTGTGTTTGTTAAGGCCTTTCATAGTGCCAGGTTGTCTTCTCTTGGATCRAATTTATATTCCTGGCAATATCTGAATTTGCACTATGTAGGTTAGTCCTATAAATTGTCTTTTTTGGGATAGTATGCTGTTTTATAGCCATATGTTTTCATACTAAATTTGTGTGACTTTCCTGTCTTGTTTGTATATAAATTTGCCAAGCACCATTTTCTCCACATTCTCAGTGTTGTGTGCTGAAATATTTACAGAAATGGGTGTTCAATCAGGGGAATCTATTATGATTCTTCTTATGGTTTAAATATTTAAGGGATGCTAAATATTAGTCTAAGAAATCAGGATTTTAGAAGGGATTCAGGCAAAGCCCCTGCTTATTTGCTGTCCTACATCCTATTTTTTGTGTGTCTTAATTTATATTTTCCCTTTAACTATTAAAAATTAATTTAGAATCGACAAATTTTTCTTCCATGAATTTTACAGTCACATTTTGGATTTTTGACATCCACAACATTCTGTGATAAGGACTTCAATAGCTTTGCCATGTGTTGTGTGAAAAATTACTTTGTTTCTTTATTTTCTGCCTAGCATGTACTATCTTCATGTAATGCCCTGGTTCTTACTTTCAAAGATGTATTGGTCAGTCATTCTGTATTTGCTTTCTACATGTCACACATGACTTTATAGGCTTTTATCATATTCTTCCTCTTTTTCAAGCTGAAGACTCCTAGTCCATTAACTTGTTTAATGAATAGAAACTGTCCCATGCCTGTCATCCAGTTCTGTTTTCCAGTTCTGTTATTATGGGGAAAGAGCATAGAGTATTCAATATGCAGAGGAGCATCTTGGGCATATGTAGTGGTATAATGATGACTTCTGTTTTGTTCTCTATTCCCTCCGTAATAGTTCTTAACATTACATTTATTCTCTTAAATGCAGTGGGACATTATATTCTTCACAATCTTGTTCCTGTTTGATTACTAGACAGCTCAGAGTCCAGCATTATATAAAGTGAAGATGTTGTCCTAATGTACAAACATACATTAATCTTCATTGAATTTTGTCCTCTGTAAATAAGAAATCCAGCTGGTTTTACTAAGTTGTTTCTGAATAAATTGGAAACCACAGGATCCAGCATGGATACTTGCAGGACCCCACTGTAACTGCCACTGTGAAAACTTGTAATTTATTGCTACTATAGGTCTTCTGTCTTTAAATGCATTATATATTCATCTGAGGACTTTTATCCTTAACTCATGAGACATTAATTAAGGAGTCATTCATATAATACTTTATCAAATACCATTTAGGAGTCGAAGTAGACTGTATCACCCAGATATCTCTTCTCCACATACTTCTTAAATCCTTCAGAAAACTGATGAATTTTGAGGCACTGCTTCCCAGTCATGCTGAGTCCTCTCCTATGCATCAAATTTTCCGTGTGTCAGTTAATTCTTTTTTTCATCATAATACATATTATGAATTTGCTTCTTAGGGCTTTGAAGGTTTTATTTGTTTTGGAATTTGAGCTTTTTTTTCCGTATCATATTCTGTTTTCTGAGTGCTTCATGGTAACTCTGTTTTTAAATGCTTCTGATCATCTGTTGGCCTTACATTGTCTCTAGCAGGCTTCCTATCAGATGTGTTTGGAAAAGGACTTGTTTTATGTCCCTTGCAGGTTTTTCCAAAACCTCTTATTTAGCTTGCCTGGTGGTATTTTTACATTTAAATGGGCAAAGTTCAGGATCTTTTCTGTTTTCCTTTTTTTAGACATAATTTCAACTTTTTTGTCTTGCTGCTAATAGCTTCCCTTCTGTTTAGTGGCATTGATTTTCTTTTCGATATTTCCAAAGTGTCTGTCAAAACTTGGTTTGCATGTGCTTTGAGCCTCCAATGTTATCTGTAAGTAATCTCCATCTGACTTGCAAGTATTTTACTTTTTTAGCTGTTCCTCATAAAGTTTTTAATAAACTTCTCTAATTTTATAAAAAAATCATTTTTTAATTTGACTACAGTGTTACTTTTTGGATTTTGTTGTTCCTTAAGCTCTCTTCTCAAGTCATATTGTTAACATCCTGGGCATGTAGTCAGTCAGAAATGTATCTCAAAGCTATACATTTATGGTTAGAGATGGAATTTCATTCTGTAGGTATTCTGGTTTACTTGTTGGCACAACTTAACTGCTACATGAAGCCGTCACTAGTGGTCAGTGATAAGATTGCTTTCCAGCACCACTCAAGCTGCTTCAGTGACCTTGTTAATGAATACCTCCATTTCTACCACTTGCAGAATGACCATTCTGTCAACAGCTTTAAGTTAACATTGCTATATTTAGTCWTAGTCTTAGTTACCATAAATTAGCAGAAGCATTGTGTTTGTAATAATTTAAAGCATACATATACACATGAAGACATACACAGGGAAGGTGACCAGCTGCAAGAGCTATTTGCAAAGTGAAAGTTAGTGTGAATGGAGTGCACAGAAGCTAAGATACCTCTACCTAAGCAACAGTTGAATAGTGGTGAATTTTGAATATGATCATATAAATGAAGGTGCAATTTATAGTTGACTGCCTGGTCTCTGCTGATATTCTGTGAGAGCAATTACGCCCTGGTGTGTCTGAAAAAAGTTGTCTGTCTGTAACAACCAGTTAAGCTGTATCCTTGGGCTACTGAATAGAGTGAAAAATATATTCATGCAGTCACCAAGGGTTATCATTAGTCATTCAAAATGTTGCTGCATTTTGGAGAGTAGTCCAGATGCCACAGTTTGTCTAATAGAGATCTGGATTCAAATAGACTATATGCATATGTGGGCAAGGAGGTGTGAGGGGGCGGCAGGGCCATGAGCACGAGTTGTTGCTTGGAATTATCCTTGGAGCAAATGTATAAACTTTCATCTGGAAAAGAAAGCTTTTACTCATTGATTACAGGATATGTTTCCCACATGAACACTGATCTCCATCACTTCTATTTCCTTGAATTTCCTAATAATCTTTGGGATATGGGGTTTGAGAATATATGGGGATGTTTGGCACCTGGTTTTGTATTTTCTTATGTATGTGGCATCTGGGAGATGTTTATGACCTCCTTATGGAGGAACCTCTCTCTCCAAGTGCTGATGGCATATGCACTTCCGAAGTGCAGATATGGATGTGAATAAAACATCTTGAATAAATACATTTCGATAATAGAATTGATTGAGTCCGTTTCTTACTTTACTGTTGGCCATGTTGTGCCTAGTTTTGCTTAAATAATCAGTTTTCCACTCCCTAAATTCACTTAAAAAGGAAACAGAAAGCCCTAATTAGGGTTTGACTTAGATTGTAATCAGGTATAGTTATGATGGTCTGCTAATCTGACATACATTAAATTAGAGGTCTTCAAGGCGCAAACTATAATAATGTGCTATATAACTGTTATCCTAGAAGTGATATAAGTAGGATAATCATATAAGAAAGGGCTAAAACATGTTCAGATTTTTACTAGAAATTACAAAAACAGTCTCATCATATAAAATATAGAAGGCACTGAGATTTTWAAATTTTGAACAGTTGATGTTCAATATCCATTTAGGTAAGCCAGCTCAGCTTCTTTGTGTATTTCATTATTTTAAGCTACCAAAAATAAATTACATTACATCTAGAAAATAGTGTTGCTTTTCTTATAGTATGGTCTATATTTATTTACCTCTTGTGCCTGAGACTCTTTTGTAATTTCCCTTTTTAATATAGTTTTAGGATAGTTGAGAAAAAATTTAAAACCTATGCTCATCCTTACTGTGATGTTAGTGTTAAATTTTCATTGCTGTTGTCCATTAACTTGTTTTCTTATGCGTTGTGTATGGCTTTTTTTTCCCTGAGAATTCGGAGTGGAATCTTAAAAAAGAAATTCAAGATCAAAAAGGAGTTTGGAAAGTGACTCAGGTAAACATGACAGTAACCATTTTACTTCAAATCTAAATTCTTCTTCTACCTTCTTTTTACTTCCTACCATGAATTAACTTTGAGTACCTTGTGACCAACTCACACAGAAGGCTAATGGGTTTTGCTAAGTAACGATGCCTGCTGTTTAACAAGTAGGAAAATTTAAATACTCATGAAAACATGAAACACTTTAGTTGTATCCCAGTTATTCACAATCATTTCCAGTTTGCTTTAAAAGATAAAAAACCTTCAATAATAATCTGTATATGTAGTGACATTATCATTTGAATTTGTGTATCTTTTTTACTTCAGTTTCTGTAGAAAGTGCAATCAGACCCTTACCATACCTTATATTGACGCATGCATATGTAAAATAGGGTGGCCCTAACACCATTTATTTTCTCCTGGTGTGAACTGCTAAATTCACACAACACACTTTGGTGACCCTTTTTTGATTGTCAAATGTAGCTCTTTTCTTCTGGACTTCAGTGATGCCTTTCAACCATCCTCAGGCAAGTGTTGATATTTCTTCAGCTTCTCTGACTGAAATCCCAAGTTTGGCATCACCAAAAGGGGTATTCCTTCTATATCCATCCTTTGGCAGATGGATTCCATCAGCTGTCTTCTGCAAGAGCATGGATAATGTCATATTCAAACTGTTGTAAACCAGGTCTTAAAGCCTCAAGCAAGACACTGAGTGGAAGCTCCAGGACTATTTTCTAAAGGAGTCCTTAATCTCTGCATTCAGTGTCACCAGCAAGAGATAGGAGGCCTTAAAGTGGGATTGTCAGAACCAAGCTCAGGCCTCTGTCTGAGCAGCAGCTTTCCAGAGATCACTCTTTCATTCCCTATGATGCCAGAAAATCAAAATCAATGTTTCCTTCAGAGTTTCAGTCCAGTATCACAGAGACCTTTATGATACAGAAGACCTGGCAAAATCAGCAACTGCTGAACCGATTGTTGGTACTGACCTTGCTGTTAGTGGTGCCTGCCTGCAAGATAAAGGCAAGTAATAGATTTCCAGTTGCTATTGTTGGGCACATCCTGTGAGGAGATGGGATACAGTGATAATGGCTGTGCCAACCTTGAGCCACTACTGGCTGAACCAGGTCCCTTGCAAGATGTAAAAGCATTGCCTTTTTCTTAGATTAAACTTGATACCAGATAAAAAGTACAATTAATGACTTTCTTCTCATCCAAGATCCCTCTGATAACTGGGAAAGATCTGTGATGCATCATTAGCACACCAGTGTATAACCCATCCTGAGAGCCCTTTCATAGTTCATAAGTGAGTGCCATTGAGATTCATCTCTTCTTTCCTATGGAGACATGTAATACCTCTGGGAAAAATATTTCTACTGTTAACGCTCCCACTCTCACGATTATGAGATACAGGATTGTCTGGCTCCGTTGCTCCTTCCTGCTCATCCTGAGATGAATACTCATGTGCTGTGAGTACTCTGATGTTGGATTCTGATCCAACATCCTGTGGGATCGAAAAAACAGAGCCAGAACTGGAGGGAGACATTGCAGTCTTTTACTGCAAGTCCTTGAGTCAGAAACCCCTTTGGCTCCTTTGGCAATGGTGTCAGATAGGAGAGTTTTACTCTGAGAGATATTAGAGGCTATTTTTCTTTAGAATTGAATGTTGGATTTACTATGATGACCAGAAGTCCTTCTGAGATTTTTGTTCCTTTTTTTTTTTTTGAGAGAGAGAGAAGTCTGAACCATTTTTTATTTGCTTCTGGACAGTCACAATCTCCATTTGGCTTTTGTTACAAAGCTTGTTCTCTTCCATTCTGTGACTTTGAACTGTGCAACAGGTCAATAGCAGAATCTAGTATCTATGTCTCCCATTTCTAGAAAGACAAGCCCTAAGAGACATCTTGCAGTTCCTGTTTGTCCCAGACATTAGCAGAAAGTGTGGAATGTTCCTCTTCTAAGCCAGGTGGTGCACAAGGTCTCCATCACATGCAATTGTGGTTGATGCACAACTTGCCTCTGATTCTCAGGCTTTGCTTCAGAGAAGGCTGAAGGGAACGTTTCTGGGCCTGACTGCCACAGCATGACAGGCTTGATTTGGTGCTTCCAAACATCTTCCTCCCTTTTTGGTATTCACTACTGATCCTTTTCGGTTATTCATTGGAACTAAAATTCTCCTTTCTTTCTCTTGATTCTTGGTAAAGATCCTTAGTGGCAACTTTAGCCCACTTCTTTCCTTTTACAGACAGAAACAAAAGAACGCTTTCCTAATGGGAAGTAAATGTTGTGCTCAGAACTGCTTTTTTCATTGTAGTTCATGTTTTTTTCAGGATAAAGAGATGCATCTTGTACTTCTTTTAAGGTGGTTTTAAAGTTCTGTTTCAACTAAACCTATTTTTTCTATTTTTTCTTCCAAAGCCTCATTTCTCTGGGTTAGACAACCTTCATATCCTTGCTGTCAAGAGGTTTTTTCTTACTAATAGGACAAAACTTAATGATGATGTCAAAGGATTTTGAAAGTGCAAAAGCTATCATTAACTAGTGACTGTCAAAGTGCATGGCGGTTTGGATGAGACTCTGTTCTGAGATAGCCAAAGAGAATCTCCTAATGCCATCTGAGTATAAAGCAATAGAGATCCAGAAATGTTAGTGGTTTTCTGGGAAGCTTGTCCATTCCACCTACCAACCATGTTGTCACCTGGAACATTATCCATAACTTCACCTAATATTGTGCCATTCCATAGGAATGCAGAAATTATGCTGCATTTACTACTTGAAACACTCCTGGTAAGGATAACTGTGTTTGTAAACCATGATTTAAAACTAGAAAAAGGAGCTATTTACCACCTAGCATAACACTTTGAAAAGAGTAAGTCACATGTATTGTCATTTCTTGCCCTCTTTCCCATAATTTTCTTGGTTTATTTCACACTGCTGCTACAGCTGAAAGGAATTAAAAATGTGGCCAGCTGTGTTCCACTTTAAATATACATAGACATATGTGTGTGTGTGTATATATGTCTCAATATCAGATGTCGTGTATTCACTCTTTGCTACACGATAAATAATTATTCGAGTTCAAGTGATGGTGAATTTGGGATATTAGAAATTGTAAGTTTATGTAARAACTGCCCATTCTGAAGAACACAGCTGCTGGTACATAATATTTCTCTATCTTCCTCTTTATTTCTTTGGGCAGAGAGGAGAAGTTTGGAGTGGATGTGTGCTGGATCTTTTATTTCACAACCTTGAAGGGTGTCCATTTATTTTGCAAAGATTTTGTTCCTTTTCACTCTGCAGTGTTTTCCTTCTCTTTTTTCACTCCTTTTTTTTTTAAATCTAGGAACATGTCTATGGTGATTATGTTTCCCATCAGAAAAGATTTTCACTCTTGACATTAATATTTAGAATTTTAATTCCTCTTTTATGTAATTCTTTTCTACTATTTGCTTAAATAGTACTGTAAATTCATTGCCTGCTTCAATGTCATTTTTACATTTCCTAATATTTTTTGCTGATTCCTCTGCTGTATTTGTGTTTGCCAGTTCTGCTGGCTATTCAGCTTTTCCTATTCAAAGGCTTCTGATATATGCTGAGTTAATGGCCAACTTTTCCTTCATCTTGAAGACATTTTTAATCACCTTATGATGTATTTGTTAACTTTTGGTCTATTCATGTGTTTACTGAAGAGTATAAGTGTTCCTTCAGATTTGGATTTTTCATGTTCTACTGCTTTTGAAATACTGAAAACTAATTCTATATATATTTTAATAAACAGGCCAGGATTAAAGAAATATATGATGAGCTAGAGGAAAAGCGAAAAAAGAAACTTAAGAAAAGAGAGGAAGATATGAAGAGGATAGAAGAGATTGAGAGACAATTAGCTGATCTAGAAACAAAATTTAAAAGAAATAAAGATGTATTTAAAGACAACCATGAGGTAAAAGTAGTAGATTCTGGACCACTCACTAGCATTTTTTTTTGTCATTATTAGAAAAAAATAAGAGGAAACAGAAGTCCATAGCTCAGAAGAGTTGGATTTTGCAGCTGTGCAGTTGTGCTGTGATACAACATAACAAAACACAACATAATTCCTGCCTTATTTTTGACCTTTTGCTTTCTGTATTAGAAAAATCTTTCTGTCTCTTTTAACTTCTGTGGTCTGTTTTCTTACAAAAGGGAAGACTGTTTAGTACTTGCTTGTTTTCCTTTGTACTTCTTTGCTTACTTATAAGCTGAAGAGAGCAACTAGTGTATAAGCCCCCAGCCATGGCATGTTGGAGACCTTCTTCGCTTCCCTGCTTTATGGGTGATACTGATAAAAATGTTTTTCCTTCCTCTCATGAAAGGTCTGTCTTGTGTAATAAGAAAAAGAAACAGAAGATTTTTATATTAAAAACAGGTCCTCAACCTACTTGAATTGACTTAATTAAGTACACTCTTCTCTTCCAAGCATTTCTTTTGCTTCTGGTAGAGCATTCCTACTGTTACAGTATGACATGTTTTGGTTGGCCCCTCTATCATCTTGAAAGTATGGCCAAAGAGCCATTTTCCTCCAGTTGTCCAGTGATGACCTAGTAGCCTGTTCCCGATATTTGCAGGGTATACTAGTGGTGTTAACCTTCCCTGAGGTTAAAACCTTGGGAAAATTTTCAGAGAAATAACCTTTTGTCCAGACCTGCTCAAAAGAGTAACAGGAATACTTACTAAACTTATATGACTGAGAAACATTTCTTTCATTATTAGACTTTCCTCTTCTATATYGGGTGATCTTTTAGATCTTTGAAAGCTTTGCTTATATGAAGTGCTACAACAGTGGTAACAGAGAGCAGAGTGCAAAGTGGACAATGTTATCTGAATAAATTGCTGTTTGAAAACAAGGTATTACAATGATGGATGCTTTTCAAAAATACCTGATAGTAAGTAGATCAGTTCACTAGTAGTGAACATRAGACCTTAGCTAGGTAGACGATCATTTCCTTAAGCGATGCTGATAGTTATATGTCCCCCTGCCACCTCAACAAACATCTGTAGAAACAGACCTTATTGTTCTGAAATGTTGTGGATATATTCAAAATCTGAACCCTAGTGTAGTGCAAGATGTAATGTCTGTACATTCTATTGAAGCAAAATCCTCAAACAAAACCATTCAGTCTTTCTTTTGCAGAATTGTTTGGAATGTAATTTATTCCTGGATTTTTTTTTTTTTTTTTTTTTNTTTTTTTTTTTTTTTTTTTTTAGTTAAGAGCATTTCCATACCTTTGCTTTATCCTTTTTGTGTGTCTTTTTCTTGAGCATGTGCTATTCCTTTTCTTCTTTTGGGAAATGGCTCTGAAAACAACTGGAAACATGGGAAAAATTTCAATTGTTTTCAGTCTTCTATCATGAGTGAAACAGAGCTTGGCTTTCACACTGGTAATTGTACAAATCAGCAACGCTGAAATTGGGGGCTGTCCTTCTGTCATTATGCTTAAATGAAGCTTTGCCTACTACTCAAAGCCTTTGTTCTATATGCCACCATGAAATATGTGCAAATCCTTGTAAACAAGTCCTTCCAAATGTGAGCTGCCCCACACTGTATGAATAGGTGGGCATGCATTGTTCACTGTAATGAGCAGTTTTACAATCTAGGGAAGGTATTTGAAGCTTCCGGTTTTTGGCAAAATAAGTGTCTTACGGGCCTGAATTGAAAATACAGTAATCAGTGTGAAAGAAGTAATTATTTCTTAAGTGTCTGAAAGAGGAGGGTATTTTCACTGGACCTTACTGCCAGAAAAGAAAAAGCAAAATGTCTTCATTTTTCTTTCCAAATCAATAGGAAACAAAACTAGCTATTGATGGTTTATGTCCAGAACTAAGGATAGGAGTTTTCAATAAGCCATATGCTTGTTATGGAACATTCTCGCAATCAAGTAGGGTCAACATCTTTTGAGCCTATTCAGTTTAGATACAGGATTTTTTATTTTCGCTCAAAGCCCAGATGATACAAGAATTTCTGCTGCATTAGCGAGAAGTTTTTTGTTGCAGAATCAGTCTGTAGGTTTATAGTTCAGTTATCCAACTACTAGTAAATAGGTTGTCATGGGAGATTGTCTTCTCCAGTTTTTTAGTGCTATTCTATTTGAAGGGTTCTTGACATAGTCTGCATGTAGCAATACTTACCATTTTTGGAGGAGAGATGGAGGATGTTGAATAGTTTGAGTTCAGATAATGGATTATGTGATAGTTTATTTTTGATGCAGGTTTAATAAGTCAAATTGAAAAATTAGAAAAAAAAGATTCCTCTAATAGCTAATAGTATTTTCAAAACAAGGCATTAATGTCAGTGACTAATGTTGTTAGCCCTTCCCCAACTAAAACTAAGTAGAAACAATGTGACAAAGATCACATCATTAGTTTCCTGGAAACCTGGAGAGGTGTGGTGTAAGTTATACATCATGGTCTATAGCTGTGTATTTGCTTCTGCTTTAAAAGCTTGGAAACAGAGTTTGCACAAGCAGATTTGTATGTGTGTGAATGATATGTGAAAGATATTGGTAATTTCAAGGAAGAACTTTCTCATTGATTAAAGGTTTAAATTATTGTTTCAGAATGGAAATATTAATACCTACTTTCATATTCTTTGTTATGTAGTCTAAATGGAATTTAAATCCTTGAATAATATAACTATTATACAATTTATATAAGCATATTTAGTAATGTAAAATTTTCCTTATTACATATATTAATAATAATTTCTGTCATTTAATATTTGGTACTCACACTAATGATGCAAATGAAATTAATACAATAGACAAGAACTCCTGTTTTTCTTGAGGTGCTAATTAATGATAGAATGGATTAATGAGAAATATAAAAATGAGATATCCCAATATTTTTTCTTTCTTCTTCCTCCTCTTGTTAGCTGTCCTTAGCTGTATTTTTCATGAGTTAGTTAGTGATAATAAGTAATAAACATTTATTTTGCCCTTTATACAAATTCCATGGAAGCTATTCCAAAAATATATTTTGATTTCAGAACTTTATTTGTAACTTTCTTGGCAGAAAGAAAGTAAAGAAGCACAGGGAGCAGAGTAAGCAGTGATATTTTGCTGTAAGATGATAAACACTATATGAAGTAACAGAGATATTTTCTATTTTAAATGTGCATTTTTTCATTCAAAGCATAGGGTATATAAATGTACATGACGGAAAAATGGGTGTGGAAGGGAAAACAAAAATAAGCTTAAGAATGGTAACTGTTAAAGTATTTAGTGACTAATATATTTTCTGATTTCTATAGAATGTAGGACAATAACTTTTGAATACTAACATGTCTGTTTATGCATAAACTCTCCAGAAGCTCTCCTATTTGGATCAGAGGGTACAAGAGCTAGATAAACAGCAGAAGCAAACTGAACAACAACTGAAACAAAAAAGAAGTATCATGCAGCAACAATTAAATGATATACAGGTGAATAATTTAATGCTTGTGTGGCTTTTTTGAAGTATGTTTAATCTCAAAGGTTAGGCTGTCATTTCTACACAGTTGCCTTGGAACTATATACACACATACAGCATATGTACTATTTTCTGTCTCTTGCTTGAACTAACCTATGAGGTCCATAGCCTTGAGACAGCGTAAAGTACAAAGCAGAATTGATATTGGGGTCATTGAGAAGTCCTTTGCTTTCTTCATTTGCTACACTGGCTCAGATTGCTTGAGGGGCTTTGGAAATGCAATGGAGAAAATCAATAAAGGACGAAAAAGATCCTAGTATAATAGGAAGTGCCTGCTGATTGCATGTTTGCTCAGCAGATGGCATCTTTTTGTAAATGATGGCTTATATCTGCTGTATCAGTTACTAAACTGTATAATCCACCAAAGGGAATTATTGAATTTCATTACTGAACACTATGCTTTATATAAACATGGTTATAAGCATTAGAAGAAACAAGCATTTTCTTTCCAAGATTCTGTTCATTTTTATTATTCTTTCATTTGCATATTGTATAAACTTAAGTTAGCTATTACAGCATCAAAGATGAGTCATATAGATTAAAAAAAAAAAGAGAAAAGCTTTCACGTTGTTCAGAGTAGCTTTCATGAATCCGGTAATTTCTATTGGAAAACTCTGAGACTTCCTATATATGACAGAATCTTAAATTAAGCATTGGGAAATTCATTGATTCACACAGATTTCTAAATTTGGCAGGGAAGACAGAGTTTATACATCCCTTTCTGTTAAAAATTGTGCTCTACCAAACTGCAGGTTTACCAATGGATCTTAGAACATGTGGAAATGACTGATGAGTCAGCATACAGATAATCAGTAATTCTACAATGCTTTTTAGTTTTTTAGTTTTTTATTTTCTATACTTTTTTATTATTATTTTTAATGCTACCTTTCCTAGTAAATGTAAATAACTGTATCCATTAGTTACTTGAGTAATATTTGAGTTGGTGTTCTGGAGGAGTATTAGAGGAGTGTTCTAGGTAAGTGGAATAAAACAATGGACAAAGCCTATTTTATGACATCTGTAGAGATCTGAACTGGTAGCAATACTTGGATACTGTTGTGGTTTAACCCCAGGCGGCAACTAAGCACCACACAGCCACTCGCTCACCCTCCCCGCCCTGGTGGGATGGGGGAGAGAATTGGAAGAGCAAAAGTAAGAAAATTCGTGGGTTGAGATAAGAACAGTTTAATACTTGAAATAAAATGAAATAATAATAATAAAAAATTGTAATGAAAAGTAAAATGATGGGGGGGGGGGGAACAAAAACCAGTGAAAAAAGCAAGTGGTGCAACCGCTCACCACCCGCCGACTGATGCCCAGCCAGTCCCCGAGCAGCGATCACTGCCCCCCGGCCAACTGCCCCCAGTTTATATACTAAGCATGACATCATATGGTATGGAATATCCCTTTGGCCAGTTTGGGTCAGCTGTCCTGGCTGTGCCCCCTCCTAGCTTCTTATGCACCTGGCAGAGCATGGGAAGCTGAAAAGTCCTTGACTAGTGTAAGCACTATTTAGCAACAACTAAAACATCAGTGTGTTATCAACATTATTCTCATACTAAATCCAAAACACAGCACTATACCAGCTACTAGGAAGAAAATTAATTCTATCCCAGCCGAAAATAGGACAGATAGCTTAAATGTTGCGTTCTTAGAGCCTGATACAGTTCCTTGATCATARCAATTGAAGTTTTGTAAAAGGGGGGCTTTATATATAAAAGTTATTTTTAACAATAACTCATATTTCTATCTGTGCAGGGTCACACTATATGGTTCTGTTAATCATGTTATATTGTTTTTAAGGAAAAGTTATTTAAAGTTATATTCAGGTATTTTAGTGCTCTCCCATGATTAAGACATTGGCTTGTTTAAAGCTTGTCCAGTGTGTAGCTTAAATCAAGTTATGGAAGAAATGGCTATGATTCCATAGTATTCTTAGTACAGGAGTAATATAGTCTCCAACTTCCAATTGATCAAGCAATTCACCCAGTCCTTCATAGTTTACCTATTTTAGGACAAGATGAATCACACCCTGGAGGCTTCTGCATCTCACCATTGAATTTGAAGTGACTTAGTTTGGTCTGCTGACATTTAAATGTCTAAAAGCTAGATACCTAGATAAGACCATWTGAATTCTACCCTATAATACATGAGTAGTCTTGTTCGGCAGCTAAGAAGAATGAAGAATACTGTTCATGTATTGAACAGCTGAATAACCAAGTGCCAAGGGACTCATTCAGCTTAGGCAGGATACTGGACTGTTAGCCACTACAGCAAGCCATAAGGAGTGGATATTCAGTCTATTGATACTTGGATCACAGAATGTAGAGTATCTCACCATTTTTGTTTGTTTGTTCTAAAACCTGATTGCAAATTCTCTGTCTTCTATAATAGCTACCAGATTGCACTGACTCAATGGCTAGTATTCCATATGCTTGGAAGCCAACATTTTCAGGTTTTATCTGCCTTCTTGGTTAAAAAGTCCTGAAAAAAGTGCAGGAAGTCAAAGAGACAAAATTCTTCTTCATGGGCAGTTTTGTTCTAACACAGCTCATGTGTGAACCTGACTCTTTGGCAAAAAACATGTCATGACTTCTTTGTGTACATATTTATATCTGGCCCTGATATCTTAATCATCTCAGATTTCATTATTTGTAAAGTTTAAGGCCRGGACAGATCATACAGACATCCTGTATGTCATGGGCTATCACATTTCTCCAAGTTCTCCTGGTACTGAGCCTAAAACTAGCATGATTTTTCCTCAGAGGTTTGAGACTCTCTACAGGTGGTTCAGTTGCATAGGGATTTGCATTAATTACCATATCTTCATTTTATTTCTACTGATTTTATGTTCCTGCAAGAAACCTGAAATTTCTATCAGCCTATACAGATACATATTACACTTTTACAAAGTTCAGAGGCTTTAGAAATGTCATGTTCTTGTGGTACCTTGCACACCTTCATATCTGTGCTAACATCTGTTACAAAAGCTTTGATTACTCATTTTTTTACAGCTGCCTTTTAGGTATACCTCTAAGAAGCACTTCTTTCATAAGGAAAAAGATCGTTAGACTATGCATCAGGCTACTGCTTCAGAAAAATGGGGCAGTATCTAAAGAAGAAATTTTTAAATACTAGTCTTTATTTAAATACTGTGATGCATTCTTTGCCTACTGAATTGTGAGGTCTTGAAATTTGGTATTTATACATGTGTGCACTTAAATTATATGTGTATATGTGTATATATGAGGATAATCATAAAGGTATTTTCCTCCCTCTTAATTTAACCCATTTACATAGCTGCTTGCAGCCCAKTAGTATGGGTTACAAAATCTAATGCAGCAAGACCTCTTTAGAAGTATCACCCAAACAGAAGACTCCCACCTGTTTATTACTATTGAACTGCTACACTGCTTTATATTTACCTTATTCATTGTAGGGAAGCTGCAGCTTTGTCTACCAGATACTGTTGCTCTTGAAAGTAGAGTTTGCTCGTGTCATGAATCTTTACATTTTTGGGGTCCTGTGACTGTCAGTCACTTTTGGAATGAAAAAGACACTGCAATTTAATCTCTCTTCTGTAGAATAGGAAGTTTAGCAAAAACACTGTTTTTAATTTAAAGGTTTTCAGCAGCTTAATGTCAGCATCTCTTTGAGTTGTGTAGTTGTAGCTGAGGAAAGCAGGCAGGAGTTCAGGAGTCTTGTTCTCTGTGCTTTAATCCTCCACTCTGTGGAGTACAGGACAACTATGTTATGAAAAACTTGACATCTAAAAGAGGAAAACTCAAAACTCTCTATTTAGGCAACTAAATGAATAATGCCAGTTTTCAGAGATAACGAGTAAGCCATATTCTGCCTGGAGAATGTCATCTAAAAATACTGATTTTTCCTGAAAGTCAAGTGTTTTAGATATCTGCCTAAGAGAGTATTACATTTTGTAAGTACTTTGATGGTCTAGTGATAAAAGCTGCCAGTTAAGACACTGACTCTGCATACACTGAAACAAATAGGCCCAGACTTGGGTCATATGTGAAAATTGTTTTTTCATTGTCATTAATAAAGTTTTTGCTGTGCAAACCAGTGCTTATTTGCAAAACTTTTATGTATGAGAGCAAAAATAAAAGAGAGTATGTATTTTATGAAGATGGTGGCCTACAAACATGCATACATCCATATACAACATAGGCACTGCAGAAATACAAGTGCCATAATAAAATCTGTGGATATATAGTAAAAAAATTGTGCAACAAGTTGGACAACTATAACCGGATGTGCAAAGCTGTGCTCTTACAGAAATGCAATTATTCCAGTTGCATTAAGTGCTTCAACTGCCCTCCCTGAAGGAAATTCTGTTTCTTTGGGTATACAATTTCATGAATTGTTGCCCATAGTGATGTGCTTAAAATACAGTATTTGGAAATCTAACCCTGCCTAGTTTACATGCTATGTATGTTTTAATTCCCAGGAAAAAATTTCATTTGCTTCCAGTCAAATTGCTGAAAACTCTCACACTACAGAAAATTTAAAAAATGAACTTAAAGAACTAAATGAATTATGGAACATGAAGCAAATGCAGATCGAAAATGCAGAAAAATCTTTCACTGATTTGTGGTAAGACCTACCTATTATATGAATTTTAAAAGATAGTTTATTACTTTTACTAAAGTAATTTAGTAATTCCACTTTATTACTATTACTAAAGATAGTTTTATTATTTTACAGTATTATTTATAGGAAATATAATGCACTTTTCATCAATAATTTGAGAGAATTTTTGTCTGATCACTGCTTGTAGTTTTAATGCATCTGTAGAAGTTAYTAGTGATAAATTGTCTGCCTACCAAATTGAATGTCGGGCATCAGAATTACTTTCAGAAATCTGATAATATTCATGGTCAGTTGCATCCTTAATTAATGGAGGATTCCACGCACTCTGTGTTTTCTCTAGTTTAAGAAGTATGGACCTACACTTACTGTGACTGATGAGTCCTGAAAATAGTCTCAAAGGGCTCTATCCAACTGATAATGCAGGCTGCCTTCTAGGCCACGCAAGCCTTGGAGGGCCGTATATGCTGATTGCACAGCAGGCTTACTCTTCAAGGATAAAGGTGAACCTGCTGTGCAATGTCAAAGAGAAAGCAGCTTGGATTGTTGAATTGTACAGGATGACTAAATTGTGAAAAAGTGATCCTTGCATCATTATACTACAGCTCCCTTTCTGTGATCTCATTCACTTACGTACTGTCAGTGTTGAAAGATCTCTGAGAGATTATTCCATGAAATTCTTGACTGGGGGAAAAAAAGTATTTTTCTATGTAAATGTTTTAGCTGAATATGTGGGTCTGGATATGTTTTTTTCCAACTCTTAATTCAAACAGAATGATTCAGAGGGACCCAATGTGCAGTGGAACTTACTGAACTTCAAGAACRGAAGGCATCTTTCCATGACTGAAAATCTCTTCTCCTTTTCCACAACTCTTTAGCCAGTAGTCAGTAGTTTCATATCAGTGATATGTTATATTCAGACTCAGAGAAGAAAGGGATAATATAAACACAAATGGCACTGAAAGTTCATTCCAGTAATTAATTGTTTCTATATAGCTAGGAAGTCCATCTCTCTTTCAGAGAGGAATTTTCTTGCAAATTCTCCAACTTCTAGACCTAAAATAGATAGTAATGAAAACTTTGCATTTTTCTTGAGAACATGCTTTTAGGGATCCCATCTAGTAGAAAGAACTGTAAAGTCAAAAAACGTTCCAAAAAACCCTCTGACTTCCCAAGTATGCATCCCAATGGCTAGTGTATTCTCCTTGCTTTTTGTCTTTCTCTGAACACAGAAGGTACAGCACACGGGAATTTCTCCATCATGTGACTTGCTGAAAACTGACAGCATGCTTATGCCTTCTGGTTGTCAGAGCATTCAGCCTCTCTGTGCTTGAGGGGCAAAGGAGAAGAAGAGTTTGGGGTTGGTGGTTTTTTATTGCTTACTGTTTCTCATTAGTGAAGATTAATGGTGACAATATTCAGAAAAAAAATTTCTTTCAGGCTAATCTACCTTCTTCTATTAATGTTTCCAATAATCTGACATATCACATGGCATTTCATCAATCTATCTTAAGAAAGTTTGCTCTAGCCATTTCCTGTTATATTTTGTGTTATGCATATAGTTCAATATTAAATGTACTTACCTATTTGAACTGATCTTTCTTCTTTTCGTAAGAGTGCTGATACCTGGCTGACTTCATAGAAAAACTGTTTTTACTTTTACTCTTGGCTATTATTTCCATTTTTTTGGCATGTCATCAGGCTAATACTAGCCTGATCTGGTGGAGAAATTTGAGATAAGAGAGTCCCTACTTCTGCTTTCAGTCTTCACTATTGTCCTTTTACAGGTACTTCCCAGCATTGTTCTCTGAATAACACCTCCTTGTCTTATTATTGCTTACCATTAATGCAATAAAAAGACTAAGTAATAGCTACTAGAGTGAAATAGAAACATTGACACAATGTTATCAAAAGAACAGTAATTTGAAATAAATACTTTTTCCACAATAAAATTGACTACAAAACTGAAGTCTACTGCAAAATTTAGTCTAACCTACTAAACAAGGGAAAATTATATGCCACAGGTATCCCACCTAGAAACCGTCTTATACTGCAAAATTGTTGTTGCGCTCTTGGAAGAGATAAAGACATGTCTTCATATCTGAAGTTAAGAATGAACATGAAATACATTCACTCATTTTTTTTAATCTCAGTGGAGTTTGGTGCTAATTAAATTAGAAGGATGATGAGCAAATCCTGTGGACTTAAGGTTTGTGTGAGGAGCATCCTTACCTGTATTGGAGCCCCTACCATTTATATGCATTAGTTCCCATATGGTGTGCCTACCTCCAGCAAGAAGGAAATAAGAGCAGGAAGCAAGTTAAGGGGATGTACTGGAGATTAGGAAGGCTGGAAGGGTGTTTCAGTGAAAAGGAACTCTAGGTAATTTCTGGTGGATCCCTTAGCCCCTCTTTAGAGAGGTTTTTGTAGACGCTGATTTAGAGGAGGCCTTAGATGCTCTAATTTTCTGCAAAGGGGATTGTTGTTCTGCAGGGAGTCTCAAAAGAGACTGTGAGGAGGATCTTGTGACCTCCAGAATTTAGAACTAAATTCCAAAACTCCTAAATGCATCTGTTCTGTCAAGTATCAGCTAATGAATAAGAAGGATAACAGCTTATTATTGGTCCCAGCTCTTCCTAGCTTGACAGCATAAATGGCTCCTGAGCGGTCAGCATGATCTTTACATGACAAATTTTTCCCTTTCTCAGACTGTTTGATTTGTTTTAAAATTTAAAAAAAAATTATTTTAGTGTTAAAATAACATTGAGTTTACACAACGAAGCCTTAAAATTAGAAAAAGTCGGCTTAAACTTGTCTCTTGAGTTTCCTTTTCTGTGTGCACATTGTGATACAGTGTTTATTATGCAGCCAACTGTTAATTACCTACAAGGCTCTAGTTTAGGTTATCTTGCAGAAAATCAGTTAGAAATACTTTTTTTTTTTTTCTAATATGCTTCTGTCTAAAAGTAACAAATACAGACCCTGAGAGAACAGAAAGTCAGTACAAAGTGAAAACCTCTGAAAATGGCTTAACTTTACATATTTCATATGTACAGATTAAAGAAACCATACTAGGTATGGACAGAGACAGAAACGAAACATTACACAAATGGTGTGAAGCTCTCACTTCCAGTCCCAATAAATAATAAAATAGTGGTTACCCAATATGGCACTGGTCATGGGCTCATTCTGTGTCCCAGAATATCATTATTCGAGTAGATACTTTACACGTGGGAGTGAAACAATCCATTCTCTAGAAAGTTGTTTTAAAAATGCAAGTGGTTTTTTAAAATTGTGAGAGTTATGTATCTCAATAGACTCATTGGATATGGATTGATAGGCAGAGTGTCTTTAAGTGGTCTAAACATTCATGATAAGCTCCATCATATAGCTTTTTGGGTTTTTTTAAAGGGTATAACTATTTGCAAGAAGACTCTGCCTATTTTATCTATTATAAAACTAAACATTAAACCTGTAAGTAAAGACTAAAAAACAGTATAGCAGAATATCTTGATTACTTCATTGAATATTTTTTTTTTCTTTCAAAGGAAAAATTTAAGTGGTGTGTTGTTTAAGCAGCAAAATGTTCAGATGGTATTTAATCATCTCCAGGATGAGCTAGCAGAATATGAGAAAAGGTTAAAGCAGAAAGAAAAAACATATGGAGAGTTACTACAGATTAGAAAGAAAAACCTGAAAGATTCAGAAGTGAGTATTATCAGAGCTGGGTTTCTTTATGTGAGAAGTGAAAAAACTATATCTGGTTAGTTCTGGCTCTTTTTAGGTCTAAAAAGCATACCAGTTTTATCAAAAGTTTGAAATAAGTACTATCTTCTTAGAATCATAGAATCATAGAATCATTAAGGTTGGAAAAGACCTCTAAGGTCATCAAGTCCAACCATCAACCCAACACCACCATGCCCCACTAAACCATGTCCCTAAGTGCCACATCTACAGGTCTTTTAAATACTTCCAGGGATGGTGACTCCACCACTTGCCTGGGCAGCCTGTTCCAATGCTTAACCACTCTTTCAGGAAAGAAATTTTTCCTAATGTCCAATCTAAACCTCCCCTGGC
>JAYKAV010001775.1:576947-584447 GCA_035582835.1 Phoebastria nigripes
CTGCCTTGTTGGCCTTCCCCCTCATCCTTACCCATAAGCACTCGACTTTGTCATCACCACAGTCGTTAAGCTCTAGACAGTCGAAACACTCCCTGACATACAGAGCCACCCCACCGCCTCTCCTTCCTCACCTGTCCCTTCTGAAGAGCTTATAGCCATCCATTGCAGCACTCCAATCGTGAGAGTCGTYCCACCATGTTTCTGTGATGGCGACTAAGTCGTAGCTATCCCGCTGCACAATGGCTTCTTGTCCATATGCAAGTGTTTCCATTGAAATAAATTGCTATTTTTCTGTATTAGACTTCTTTATTTCTGTGAATAAAGAAGTAATTCTGGGAAAATTATAAAATTGTTCATTTGCTTTGGCACTTTTAATTTTTCATTAATGCTTAGGGCTATTGTATACTTTCTCTTCCCTGTTTTCTTTTGCTTTGATTTGTGGATACCTCTGGGAAAGAAAAGAGAAGACATCACTTCTGCTAACTTGAAAATATTTTTCTCCTTTTCACCAAGTGCTCAGTAATAAATAAATCTCAGATAATTTTGACTAAGGTCAGCATCAATAAGTTTCCATTCCTTTTTAATCACTTAAGTACAAGAATAGTGCTCAGTGCATGCAATCTTCTTGATAGTGCAGCAGTCAAACTTTGGTCTTTTGGATAAAGCTGTTTCTGAACTGTCAGGAGCTACTCCATAACAGGACCCTCATCTAGATCTTAGATGCTGGGGTTGATACCAGGCAGATGGGAGCCAGAGTCTGTGTAGATATAACTGAGGAATCAGAGCTATCTGAAATAGAAGTATAAAATACACAGTGGTAATAACCACAAAATCTTCAGAGAAATCAGATGCAAATACAATTCTCTAAGTTTTTTTCTGTATTATTTTCATATTTAAACTTTTTTCCCTAAGAAAATGGATAATTGCCTAATTCTTCATGTATAATGTATATTTTCTTTGTTTTTACATGAAAATGATAACATTAAAATGTCTCTCCTTTGGGGAGACATTCCCAGATTAAGATCTTTGCAATTGTAGCTGTGTTAAAAATAATTAAAATATTCACTTTTGATCTTGTGTTCTTTACTTTTATGCCCATCATATACTTTTCTCAGTTAGCTTAGAATAGTTTAGATAAGGTAAGCTACTCAATTACATTCTCTTTAGTATTCACTTTTACTTCCTATTTCCAATGTGTTAATTAACGTTTTTGTTTGTTTTCACAAAATCTCTACTGATCAGGATATGAAAGAAAGGTAAATAGCAACAATAAGAACATGTTTTTTAAAAAATAGAGATTGCTACTTTATTACTTTTTACAGGGATACTAGTCCTTTCAAAATACCATATTTGGCTCCTTTGTTGTGTTAAATTAATTCTGAGGTCAAAAATACTTGCCGGTATGTTGACTTGCTCATCATCACCTTAACTTCAAAAATAACTGTAAGGATAATTTGGTGAGGTACCCTTCTTATCTCCTTCTCTAGGACATCAAGATTTGTTTTTCCTAATGTGTCCTGCTTCATCCTGTCTCATCTCTTCTCCCACCTCCTTTACACATTAAGTTATCGGTATTGCATGAAGTACAAAGCTCTTAACAGTATTTTGTTATTAAATAAATGTTGGAATTATGAGATTATGCCATGCTTTTGGTGGTTAAATGTAAGTAGAAATATTAATATCATGCATGCTTGAGAGCCTGTTTTAGTTTTTACTGGAACACATTGCTGGTCTCTGTGATCGCAACTCTCTGTCTAGGCCTAGAGCTGGAATGGAGGTACACACTGTCACCCTTGGAATATTTGCCTTGTTACTACCTAGTAATTTTTATGTCATTCTTCATTATTTTTATGGAAAATACAGATAAAAGCATTTATTCACATCTATAAAATTCCAAACCCCACTGATCCATTTGAAATTTTTTTTAAAAAATTAAGAAATTAAAAATAGAATATGTCCTAAATGTTTATATTACAGCAGAAGGGTCTCTCTTTCTCTGCCTCCTCACATCGAGTTCATTTACTTTCTTTTTCTGACTAGTCAGGAAAGACTAAACTGGTGGTAATAACACCAGCAAAGCCAAATATTCCTTCAGTACCTTATGGACAATCAAAAAATTTCAGCAGGGTCTTCAGTTTACCACCCAACAGAAATGGGCAGAAGGCCTAGTACCAATGGGTGGAGGAAGTTTTTGAGGGTATTGGAGGGTATTGGAACTAGGATTTATAGGCAGGCTCTTCAACGAGGCTAGCTGTGATTTGTGGAAGTTGGGCCATGGCTTTTAGAAGGATGACCAGTGTGGCTTTCTGGAAAAGGTCACTTGGACAGCTTTCAGAAGTTTTTCCTGACAGTAAAAAGTCAAATCATCTGCCTTGCTTTGGTATTGAATGATAAAGATAAATTTTATCCTTTAATTGGGGTTGAATGAAAAAGCATTTCAATTCTGATTTTTGGATTGAACAATTTCTGTAAAAGTCCTGACTTCAGGTGGTGTGGTACAATGATTATGAGGCTTTGTCACCCAGGGTCTGGAGATGAAAGCTGGTTTACTGAAGTAGTAATGGAGCATACATGTTAGACCAGTTTTCACAGTCTTTGCTTCTCTGAGTCTGAAGCTGGGTGAGACCATTCAATCCCCAACTGATAGATAATTCAATAGGAATAGACTAAGCATATTTTTAAGGTGAGAGATGAGTGGCTGAAGAAGTAGTCCTCACAGGACTAACCCCCATGGGGAGAAAACGATAAAAAAACAATGCCCTAACTTCTGGAGTCCAGAATACAGGAAGCAGTTCAAGAGGTTCTGATCTAGGGTTTCTAGAAATTCTAGTGAGATATTATACTGAATGAGAACTGCCTGTCTTGATAGTTGAAAAAATTAGAATACTTTGTTCCAAGTGTCATGAAGTACAAAAACTAAAAGGGGATGTTTCCTATACAGGCTGTGAATATATGTGGTAATGTCATACGTATTCATAGCTAAGGTGAAAACAAAACTTCAAGCAACTCAACATAAGTTGTATCTTTTAATTTGGGAGAAGTGCTGTTAGATACTTTGGTTGATTCAGGGCCAGATTTAAGCAGGAAAACAAACTCTTGACTCTGAAAATGAAAAGTTAATTCATTTAATCCTTCTAGTTAAGGAGAAACGCAGATGTACATGTCAATACAAAAAGTTAGAGGTGCACATCTAGCAGTACAGTTTGGAAGTTAGAATTAGCAATCATCCCCATTATCTCATTTTTAAGATGGACGGGTATGAGCCATTACACTTATGCAGAAGAGAATGATGCAGTAATAAATGGAAAGACCAGAGAGATTGAAAATCCCATCCTGAGATCTATGAAAACGTCCAATAAAATGTCCTTTTTGTGGTGACTTGTAGATTTTGTGAGGGTGAGTAAAAGTCAGTAAGTGAGAACAAGAGGAAGGAAAAACTTTTTGCCAAGAAAAAAAGGGTTTGAATAGCTTGACAGGAAAGGGAGAGTGAGTGACATCTTTATTCAAGCAAGAGGTCCCTCTCTCCTGGAGGCTAGATGGAACTGTTAAATCCATAAAGGAGATTAAACAATCTCTTATCAAGAGATAAACTGGCCAGAAACTAGGTGAGAAATTTGGTGAGAAAACTAGGGACCCTTGTTGTCAGCATCGTGAAGGGAAATGGAGTTGAAGAATGGTCCTGACATGGGAGAATCTGCATAAGAAACTAGTGGCTTCAGCAGAGATCCAGACAGAGAAAGAAATTTTGTGGGGTGACTCTTGTGGTGCACTGAGGGATAGAAACCGTCTATTCATGATCAAGACTGAATAAGATGACAAGCTGAAGAATCTGTGTGCCTGGTTCTTGCAGGAACACACATCATGTGTGATTTGGCTGGAGAGCTGAATCACTGATTTGGAGACATTCTAGATTCTGTATTCTCAGAGGAGAAAGGGCTGCCGGGTGATAAGACTATGACACGTGAATGTAACAAATGTCACAGCTAAATACAAGGTGTGACTTTTGTTTTACTAACATGCATGCTATTAAATGTGGCAAAATTTAGACGTATAATGATGAAGTTATACCTTATAGGCGTATTTTATCACTGTGCTATTTGTAACTACTCTCATAGCATCTCATTACCTTATGTTCTACAGAGACAGTACAGTCCCCAAACTGTCATATTGCCATTTGGTTCAGTGCTGATACGTGCTGTATTAAACACACAGATAAGAATTCTTTGACATAACAATTCATAATGAGTGTTGGATCACGTTCAGAACGATTATGTTGTGCCTTGTTTTCTTAACCTCGAAACAAGCCTGCTTGCTCTTATTTTCTGCTGCTAATGTGATTATTGTACTTTCAATTAAAGTAACTGTAAAAACAATTACTGTGGGTTTTGAAGATTGAGCAAGACATTTTGAATGACCAAAACTGTCTTGAAATGTGAAAATTTTTCCTCATTAGTATTTGCTATTGGACACATGATAATGTATTTCTGAAGTGCAGATGTGTAAATCTTTAAATTCAGACATCTGTATATACAGACTTGTACTTTTGATAAGCACATTAAATGCTGTTATCCAAAGCATTAACAAATATACTGATACTTTGACTTTCTTTTTGCTTTGAAATAGTAGCAATATCATAACTTCCTAATTCTATTAATTAACATTAGTCTTCTGCTAAAAAACCCTTACCTCCCAATAATGTTTCTAGATTTTGTATGAATTTATTTGACTGTTGAATGATACTGGAAAAGAAGATGGTAATAAATCGATATTTCTTTAGCATTGTACCTTAAAATTGCACCAAGTTCAGCAATGTTTCATCTAAAACTGAATGAGAATTTCTCAGATATATAAAGGGCATTTGGAAATTCCTTTATTGGAATGACAATATTGTCTCATCACAACGCAGAAAGTTTAAAAGAGGGGGAATATACTATAAAAATTTTTTTTACTTTAAATTTTATAAATATTAAAATAAGTTTTGAATTCGTTATTATTAAAAAAATGTTTAGTCTGCAAATGTTTGATCAGAATGTTTTTGCCTTAACTTAAATGTTTTTCATTTTAAAACAAATCAGCATGTTCCTATGAGCACTTTCTTTTTTATAGAAAAGCATTTTCCATCTGCGGAATGATATATCCATGTCCGGTTCTAACAGCTAGTCATGATACGTTGTTTCATCAGGTATTGAGAGTATTACTAATGAAATGATTTACAAAATGGCATATTTCAGAAGGGATTGTTATAGAAATATGATAATATACTGCTGAAAGCTGAATTAAGAAACAGGGAAAAACAAAGTTAGATCCAGGGGGCTGTTTATCATCATGGTATTAGGTAAAATCCACTGGGTGTCTTTTATCATTTACTATTCATCTATTTAGGTTATCTTTCCTTCTAGTCATTCTTTTCAGTCTTGCTGCACTAATACCTTCACAGCAGTTTCCATCTCTTACTTTCAAAAAATACTGTTAATCAATATTAATGTTACTGAAGAGCTTTGTTACAGCATATCCGTGTAAACACAAGAGTTACATTTGAAGATATATGACGAAAGAGGATTTTTTTTAAAAGCTAGAGAGCCATTGCTCCCTTTAGGCTATTTTGTGTGTGTGCGGGGTAAGGATAACAAATAGTCTGGCTATAAAATTGTCTTTAATTAGTTGACTCAGTGGCTTCCAACAGTGTGCTACACTGGTATGTGGGACTCCCATGTTACAAGATAGACTTTTGAATCTTACTCCATGCTCCTGGGTAGTCTTAGYGTATCGACTTACATGCTGTCCTGTGGGAAGTGCTGGCAGTATTACCCAAATAACCATCCCACTGATTTTATTGGCTCATAGGGAAGTCATATACCTTCCCTTCTGAGGAATATGCACAGCTAGAGGTTGGGTGCCATGACAGTAATAATACTCTGAGTGAAAATCAAAGGGATGTGAAAGTGGAAGGTTAATAGAAATTTTAAAGGATAGTTTTATGTTTCTTCATTGAAAAACAAGCCATATGCATAATAATTAAAAGCAAATTAACCCTCACTGTATTTTAAACAGCATCAATGAGAACTATTGTAATGGTCTAAAAATTATTTTTTAAAAATTAAAACAATTATTAATTATTCTTTCTACAAACACAAAGGCTTTTTCTAAGATTGCAAATGAGTTTGGATTATAATTTCTTCACTCATAATATTTCAAAAATACTTTGATTTTTCCCAAGGGTGCTGTTCTAATTTGGAAGAAATTCTTTCCTGCATTTTCTATTATGGATGTGGGAATTAAAAAGAAGTTTCCCACAATTTATTTTCACATAATCTAAAATCTAGTACAAGTCTGAAACATGCATATAGAAAAATTGTAATTAATGCCTGAAAGTGCAACTGCATGGAATAGTAGCAGGATGTGTATAGGCTTGGGAGCTGAAGAATTAAGTGAAAAATTTCAGACACGGGACGTTACATTTTGTTAAGATACAGTTTCCAGTCCTAGAATTCTTTTCACATCTTTCCTTRTGTCTTCTTTTTCCCTATAATGACACAAATTTCAAAATATGGTAATAAGTGCTAGGTGGTATTTGTTTTAGAATGTCTTAACTGCTCTGTGCTGCTTTATTTTCTTAAGATGAAGTAAGCATTTGTACTTATATGGCCATAAGTTCATAAAATGACTTTTTAAATTTTCAGTTGAAGTAACTGAAAAACAGTACACAACATTAAGTATGCAAACTCTTATCAGTTAAAAAATGTTGGACTGTTTTGTTGTCCTGCAAGCTGGATGTCTCCACTGATAAAATACTGTATCTGTTCTTAAGCAACCCACAAGGCATGCCACGTCTCCAACRCAGTGAAAGCAAATGCTGAGATTTTTATATTTAGGTATGGTTCCTTTTTGTGTTTTAATTTTACTGGTACCTTAGAACTACTGCTGTGGTAGTTAAGCCTCCATCTYGTTTGAGGGCAAGATACTCGTCTTTTGAATATTCTGTTTGTACAGGACAATTACATATGAGAATTTTACCTCAYGTGCTTGCATGAAGAAGAATCAGCATGTACTCCTAGGGGACTTTTGGAACACGGTTAGTCTTTCTCGCTGGGCTTAGTTAATTCTAAGGACATTCAGGTGACTGGTTTGTGCTGATAGAATGTGTCAATGCAAGGAAGCCATGAGATAGCCTTTAATGTTACATGAATATAGTAATTTATGGCAAATATAAAATTCTCCTTTGTTGTATGAAATCCRATGTATGCCCTTCATGAGGTATATGTGTAGTGCAGTATTGAGAAGGTAATATTTACTACTTAACATGATGGAGCTAGGCTGTGAGGCTTCTTTGTCAACTTCCTGTTTCTTATTTTAGCTCTAAAGTTAAAATAATGAATTTTCTCCTTCTGATTTGGAATTTAAGGTTATGGTGTAACTAGAGTTACTTTAGCTCCTTCCAAAGCCACTGTGTGTCAGTTCAGCTGCAGGCTTGTGCATACTTGAAATGTTTAATTGATACTG
>JAYKAV010001775.1:589447-599656 GCA_035582835.1 Phoebastria nigripes
CTACCTTGCTGTAGGGAATCTTTGGGCTACATACCTAACTCATAGCTGCTCCTATGTTATTATTGTTCCTGGTTGCGAGAAGTTGGCTGGAACACAAGGTGAAGGAGGTGGGATCTGGTCTCAGGTGATGTTACAGGTTTTCAGACTTTTGGCAGCCTGAGGCAGTTACTCTTAAACTACATCCTGTGAACAACCCAATTCAATACAGTTCCACAACTGGGAGAGTGCAAAGCACACATCTATGCTATCTCGATTCCTATTGTCCCCACATAAACTTCAGTTTCAGCTGGCGAGCTGCAGAAGCAAAATTTTACATTTGAATGTCCTTTTAGCTCTGGAATTGAAATTTGTAGTAGTCCATAGATATAAGCCTGAATCATTGAATCAGCTCGGTAACTAGGACTTCAATCACTGGGACTTCACCAGAGCAGTCTAGACCCAATATGTATATTTTTCCTGCCAAACTTCAAAACTGCATGCCACCTTTGTAATAAGAACCAGATGCTTTTAGTACCAAAGTGAGGTTTCAGCTTTTTTCATTTTGTCAAAGTATATTAGTTCATGAACAGACAAATTATTTTTCATCTAGGTTCATAGTTCATTGACTCATTGGCATATGAAGTGTGTGGTGTCTATACCGCAGTAAGGAACTGCAAAACTTTTCAAAGACCTCATCAACCTAAATTATTTCTTTATTTCATCTTCGTAGCTTCACGTATATACTGGAGGAAAAAAAATCAGATCCCAAAAAGGAATGGTACCTATGCAACCTTCTTTTTCAGTATTTTATGGAGACTATTGATAAGTTAAACAACCATCAAACTGCCATTATGATCATAAGATGATTACCTGTCAGCAAAAGCATCTATCTTAAAACTAAATCCATGATCTTGATTAACAGGGATCTAGGAAAATTGGAGACACATCAGTGTCAGTAGTTTGATCTGAAGATTCTTTTTACTCACTTTTCTCAACATAAAGATAAGATGCATGATAATTGTCAATTGCAATTGTGTTACTCAATAATGATTTATTGAACATGGTTAGACCACCTGTCTTTAAGGAAAAGAAAAATTTTCTAAGGAAGGCATCATCTTCAGTAGAAGGGCATAACCTCCTGTCTTTTACCAGTTGAGGAAGTATTCTTTAAAAATGTGAAAACATCTGCCTTTTTATTGTGAAATTTTAATTCTAGAGCTTTATGCAATTGCTTAGAACTTTGTATTTTAAATATCTTGTGTAAATGGTTATTTAATTGATTTGCAGGGGAATTTGTTGTTTCCAGAATGCAACATTGTAAGTCTGGCAAGTTGTACAGAGTGCAAGAATAAATTAAACTGCTAAAAAATTCTTTACTATATGATTTACATTCTGACCCCATAGTCAAAGGCAAGAGAACTATGCAAAAGTAATCTCAGTTTTATAGCTATGGCTCACATACTACAGCCAAAAATAGTACTCAGTCTTTTTTTGAATACTTCTGTCTTACATGCTGTGACTCTTAACTCACACAAGCCTGTCAAGAAAAATGGAAGGTTCAGAGCTGAACCTGCCATCATATGATAGAGCAATTTTAGTTACAATCATTTTAAACTATCTGATTAGAGAATGAGGGATTTGAAGTCAAAATGGCTCGACTGGCAGTGCATTGATAAAAAAAAGGGCCACAATGATTTGTAGATCTTTTTGATGATTGTAACATCATAGGGTAGTATAGACGGTTGCTTGAGGCCAACCAAACTCAGTAAGCAGTCCAACAAACAACCAAAAACTGTGTTACTGGGATTTGTGGTGGTGAAATCACACACACTAAATATCACTCTGGGGTAGAGGGAGTCTTGTAGTAATTGTATTGAATTATCTCTTGAAAGAGAAGCTAATGAAGAATATAAGCATCAGTAGAGAAAGAACTGTGGTTAAAGTCTTTCCTTTAAAATTTAATCATTAAAATCATTAACATTTAAGATATATCAAAGAAATGCAGCTTTGATAAAAAATGACCGTGTACTGTTAAAGAATTTCAAATGGATATGTACTTAAATTTATTATGTGTTACAAGACTCACAGAGTGTATTGTCTCTTATTAGACTCATCAATGTAAGTTTAAAAAAAAGGATTTTTGAGCAAACATGCCCTTCATTAGGTCACCATTCAGAAGCTGCACTGAATCTAAAAGTGGAAATTTGTAGCTAGGGAACAACAGTGTTTTGTTGTGGTCAGTGCATGCCTAAGGTCACAAGTGATGACTTTTAGTTTATCATATAGTCTGAAGGAGAAAAGATGTTCTGATTTTGTATTAATAAATTGATATTACTAATTTAAGATCTGGAGTTTGTTGCACATAAACCCCAAATTTAGTGTATCTAATAAAATGCAAATTCTGAAATCGTCTTTACTGAGTTGGAAGTATAGAAATATCTCCTACCATTCCCTGCCATTTCCTATAGTGGGTTAACAGTGGGTTCAATGTAGAACTGAACATCCCATCATACCACTTCACTTTTTCTACTGGAAAAGAGAGAAGCTGACTCAGAACCTGTTCTTAACTCCAGCTCCAAAATGGGATCCTGCTAGCCTTCCAAAAAGAGTGCTATGTCTAAAAGACATGGATAGGAGGTATTTAGAGTGTGGGAGTTGAGATGTAAGCCCGCCTCAGCAGAATTGTCTCCCTCTTCTTGATGAAGGGAGCAGAGGTTTTGATAAATTGCAAGGTAGCCATTTTCAGCTCTTTCTATCCATTTTGAACATGAAATAAAAATGTTGTTGTAGCTAGGAATGATAGGGTTTTTAGGACCATACTTCTTAAGAGGTTGCCTGATTAAGTCATAGACAGTAACTTAGGTTATACCTGTTTCTGCAATGTAAATAAACCCCATAAGAATACAAGAGGTTATTTCAACTCAATAAATTGCATATGCCAGTATATTTTATTTTGGTATGAAACAAATTAAACTGGTAGACATGAAGAACACAATTCTACAGTTTTATTACTTGATGATCCTGTCTGCCTGCTAAGGAAAGAGGGAGAAAACCTCCAGTATATTCTGTTTATATTCATTCATGGAAAATAATAATCTATGTAGATGAATGATTTATCTGTCATATTTTCTAACACTGCAGTTCCAGTGCTGGTAGTTAGATCATAACACGTTTGTTAGTTGAGACTTGTGTATGTGACATACAGAATGCACAACTGTCTAGTCATCCACCAGGATTCTGTACTTCCACAGTCTTTAAGCATTTTCAGTCAGCCAAAATTTTCTATTATCAAAAATCAGTTAACTGCATGATTTACTCAGGTTGATTTCAGTAGCTTAAATTTCCCAGCAAAATGTGTCCCTAAGAGGAATGAATGGTTAAATTAGATGAAATAGCACTTTTGAGAAACCGAACAGGTGTGATTTGAATACACATTTTACTTAGATGTTAATAGCTGGGCAGACCTATGCTTTGTTAATAGAAATAGAAATCATTATTTAAATCTTATTTAAATTTGTTTAATTTGCCTTTGGCTTTTTAGCCAGAACATACCACCCTTCTTTGTTAAGGTATATTGCTTTTTTTTTGAGCGATGGTGGCCAAAAGCTGTTATTACTGTTTGATCATGTCAGAGATTAAAGGAGTTGCAAACCATTTTGCATGTCAGTGAGCACAGGGATGTTCCAGTGCTGGTAAATAGTGTTTTAATAAGCACATCATTTTTCAGTGGGCAGTGGTACAGAGTAGTCAAATAAGAATTAAAAAGAGTTTGCCATTTTGGAATTTTGGTTTTTGTACAGGAAGCTTGATATGATAGTAGACTTCATATAGACAGTAGATAAAACAAACAAAATGGGACAAAAAAGTAGAGGATATTTTAAAGAAAAAAAAATCAATCATCATCCTTTCTTGCCTAAAATCATAAAAGAATCTACAAATGAGTGTCTCAGGACTGTTTGCCCAATAGGTACAAATGACAATTTGTTCAGGGGTCCTAATCCAATCTGGTTGCAAGAACCCAGTTTTGTAAAAGGACCTGCATGAGCAGATTTTGCATGTATCGGACTGTATTTGAACAAAGATCTGCACTGGTAGTTCCCTCTCTTAGAATTACAATGGTCATAAAAACATAAATAGGTTCTTCCTCAAGTTGATGTAGGTTTTGATACGGATATCAATGGAAGCTCAAGTGGGCTGTTCATATAGCATGACTTAGCAGATCTGATAGAAATAGATTCTGTTACTGTAGATCAGAAGATTAAGAAGTCAGAAGATTGGCTAGAAGTCTTTTATTCTTTTTCCACTAAAAACTGAAAATTCCTACTGACTTCACTGAGAAAATAATGGAAATCTAGATTCATTGTAAAAATCCAAATTAGTTCAAAATCCAAGTTTAACCAATATGTAGTAAAGACTTTTTTCTTGATAAGCATTTATCATCTAACGTTGATTTGAACGTGATCTACAGTAAGCTTCACATAGGTAAAGAAAGTAATCTATAGAGTGCTTAACAGAAGATCAGGTCCATGGTACCTATTTCATGGTTTTGCCTACTTCCATTTTTTCAGAACATCTTTTATCTGTTGTAGAATAGGAAGACTGTATCATCTCCCCTCTCCAAAATCTATGCAGCCTCATTATCTTCAGCAGTAACTTGACTTTTAAGTAGTTAAATTTTTTCCCCGTTTCTTTAATATTTTGCATGTTGTGTTTATCTAGACCTAAATTTACTTTATCCTACAAAGATGGTTAAAAGCACAAGGAGTTCCTGAAATGAAGCTGAAGGGTTTTACTCTGTTGCAAAGATCACCATTTACAGTTACCCTTATGCAGAAACATGTACTGATATTCAGTTCTCTTATCATTCCTAAGAGCTTTTCACACTTCAGTGTCCACAAATGCAATTGTTTTGGTGCAATAAGGTTTAGAAAACCACTGTTGCATAGTGATATTCTTCTGCACTGGACAAGACAATACCTATTTTTTAAAAACATGCTGGATTACAAAACYTGTCACAAATAGGGGGAAATGTTATATTTTGGATTTTTTAAGCCAATATTTAAAAATTTCAGGGCTTCCTCTATTTAGCACAAATGCTCAACATGTGTTTTAATGTTTATTAAGTTATATATTTCAAATGTAGTAGTGATTTAGGCTGTAGCCCTGTAACGAGATTTAATCCAGCTGAAATACAAACTTGGAAAGTACCAACTGTCTTAGAAACCTACATTTACATTATAAATTTACAACAGTAGAGCATGCAATTCTGCACACCAACAATCTGAATAACAAAAATTTTAGTGTTAATTTAATTGATATATGAAATCTAAATATCACAGAATAGTTTCAGGTGACTAAAAACTTTGTCATTCAGCTTAGATGAATTTTAAGGGATTTATAAGTAGAAAAATCGGTTCAGAAAAATTGAAATTTAAAATTAGTGTCCATTCAATGAGAATATTTTAGTGCACAACTTGTAGTTGCTTGCTATTTGTAATTAAAAAAAAAGAAAAGGTCGAGTCAAAGTCAAATTTAACATGTATTTTCTCTCATGTTAAATGTAAACTTGAATGTACTGTTATTTGATCTATAACATAACCCTTAGAATGTACAACATTAGTATATGCTCACAGGAAGTCCGAAGGCTAACCCATACCTACTTACTGTTCCTTAACAACTGAAATTTAGTAAACTGCATCTGTACTGAATGATAGAAAAATGGTTTTACCCTGAACTGATAAATAGTGTTGTGGTTTTGACATTTTGGATGCTTTAAATCCAGTTAATGTTCTTTATATAATTTTTTTCTATGTTTTATGTTTATGTCTTTTATGTTCCTTATATAGTACTCCTGAAAACAGTTACGTTTACCACTTGAGCACAGCAATTAACTTCCCTTAGTGGTTTAATCACATATGTGTTTAGTATCAGACCACTTGGTCTGAATATTTTAATATATTTAAAATCCATAAATAATTTAATAATGCAACAGATATTATCATTTGTATATCCATAAAATCTGTGTGTATATAGGCAGTGGATTTTCCAGGACAATTAGACTTCAGAACCTTCTACCTGTATGATATGTATGGTCACAGAAAGCTCCTTAGTTTTAACACTGAAAAACATTTAATGCTAATCTTTTAAATCCACAAGACTGTGATTTTTTTCTCATTCTGACTGCCAGAGTATATTTTCATGTCCTGTATTCTGACCTGTTTTCTCTGAGACCTCTTCTAATCCAGAACTGCTTAAAGCTGTTGCAAAATAGCAAATGATATTTCTTACATCAGCACAGCCATTCCCAAATGAAAATATGAATATTACCCAATACAAAAATACTACTATTTTTTGCCTGTTGAACTCAAAACAGTTTATTATATGTTATATAAATAATATCTTCATTTKTTATAGCTGGATACCTGAGATCCAGTGGTTAGGTTTTGTTTATTATAATGTTGATTGGCTATCATCACAGATAACCATTATGTGTATTAATACAATATTTTTTTCTTAGATAGGTCTAAAATTCTGCATTAAAATTCTAGTGGGAAGAAAAGTAAATGACTTGGAAGCTTCTTTGGTTTATTTTGAATTTATTTAAAAGGAATATTTCAAATTTTCATATAATGATGTGAGATAGAAAGTTGTAACTTACTCCTTTGATGTAAATATAGATAATTCCAATTATCTATTGTATCATTCTTCTGTAAATACTCTTACTCTCAATTGATTTCATGCCCACAAATCTCTTGCGGATTGTCTAACCAGATTGGTGATCAAATTTACAAGACTAGTACAATGTGTGTGTGGAGTGATGAGGTTGTTTTGTTAACATAGTAGTTGCCACTACTATCCTACCTTTATTCTTGATCAGTGATATAAAAATAATAACTTGTTTTGAAAAAGATATTTCTGAAGTTTTATTGACCACAGAGTTTTCTATAACATTTGCTTTCATCTTGGCTTTGGACACTCAAGACTAAGATAGCGCTGTCTTCCATAACAGCAATGAAAACACCTGGCAGATTATTTGTAATTCTAATCAGTTTTTAAACTATTGGCCTTCATTACACAGCCCACAGAGTGCTTGTGGCCCACAACATGTATAATTGTAACCCACCATAAATTAGTAGCATGGCCTCTATAATTTAGTGTTGCAGAAGCTATTGTTTATCCAGAAGAACATTGTTCTTGTGAAAAGATGAGTTACTTCTAATATGTATACTAATTACTGAAAATTATTGTATGACAATTGGATGTCCTCAGCCAGTCATAACAAAGAAATACTGTCAAGTTGTCAGCTCATAAACCTACTCCTTGGAGCTGAGGCACTGGCACTAAGCAAGCTTATGTTTTGAATAGAAGTTGAGTTTCTCTAAAGCTGTATTTTACTTTTCTGTTTCAGTTTCCTTTTCTGATCTAGTGCATTGTGTATGACAATGAGTATAGATAATAAGAACTTCTGCTAATTTTAAAATATTGGTGTAATTGTATTGAGTAAATATTTGAAGATAATACTTACTATAATTTATTTCTCTTATAAGCACTACCTGTAAGAACTGAAAAGATTGTCAGCTGTCCCTAATGGCAGATTTTCTTCAGAGATTTCTCAGGTTTCATGAATCTCCCTAGCAGCAGAAGATAATTTTCAGCTGTGGTGGGGATAATTATTAAATACTTCTGCTTTACATATGTATGCATGACCACTCTGAGCTATCACAGATGTGACAAAGTACTTCAGAGTATAAATCTGGTGTATTTTTTCATGACTGATGTCAGTCAGGTAGGGGTTTCTGCATTGAATGTCTTACACATTTGCATATGCAATTAAGACAAAACATTAATTTTTAAATTGAAATGAAAATAGTTCCAGTTTGCTGTACCAATTTGCTTTCAAGGTTTTGCAGCAGAGTGTAGTTTTGGTTTACGGGTGGGTGCAATAGGCTGTTTTAAATGTTCTAACTGTTGATTGGAGAAAGGGGTAGCAAAGCTGCTCTTTTGACTTAGCAAAGTTTGCCCAGAAGGCTTAAGAGAGAATGACAACTATCTGTTTAATTTTTGAAAGCCAAATTATAACTTCATTGCTCAATTTCAAATTGTGGCATTTCTTTATTATAGTAATGCAGTGGTGGCCAACTTAAGAGAGGGAGTGAGTCAATTTGTAGGGAAGGATACTGCATTCCCAGCCCATTATGTGCACAAGTATATTAATTCGTGAATAAAATTCAGAATGCCTATTGTATCATTGCATGTTCACCAGCCATGTGATATGAGGTCTCGGACTTTTGACCACTATGAATGCATTTCTGGTGATGGGATAGGAGACCGACTGTGAGGCTACTGGGAAGTAAAGTAGCAGGGGGTAGGCTGTCAGATCACTTCATGTCACCTACATCCCCACAGTTAAGGAGCATGTGAAGCAAGTGTTAGGAAGGTGCCATGTTGCCAGAGTGGTGCTAAAACATCTTTGCAGTCAAGGAGGAGGATGTGACTCCCCAGGCTTAAAATCATAGACTCATTCAGATTTGAAAAGACCTTGGGAGGTCTGTAGTCCAACCTCCTGCTCAAAACAGGTCAACACTGAATTCAAATCCAGATTGCTTCTCCCTGGACATTGTTTTTTTCTACATCTTTATGAATGTCAATTTGTAACTCTTGAAAAAAACAGCCTTCTACTGTCCTATGCCACAGGGCAATGTGCATTGGGTACGACTGAATATAAAACCCCAAGGATGTTAACTGGATCAGCTAATTTTTGTTACTTACGTTGTCATATAGCTGGATTGATCTGGAGGTGCTGAGAACTTTACTTAATTTAGAGTAGCATAGATATTTCGAAGGCTGACTTGAGCATTATATAGGCACTTGCATATTATGCTGTGTATAACTCCAGATAAATAAAATGAAAATAATGGGTTCCTGATTTCTCTTTTTGTTATATTATTTGTTTATTTTTTGTTATTGTTTGGCAAAGTTAAAGAATATTACTAGTGTGAGACCGCACGTGTTTTCACAGTTTAAAATTTTATATTTTTCAGACTTTTAATAAATGCTGATGTTAACTTCCAGAGGTTTTGTTTATATTGTCCAGTATTTAAAATAATTGGTATTTTGCATTAACGTTGTAGAGGACAGATATGTAAAGTAAGACAAACTTGGGAAAGCAAAATAAAATCACAAATGACATTTAGTGGAAAAACCATGAAAGGGAATTGTCTTTAATTAGTTCACAGTTGGAGATTTGTTCATACTGCTTATTTTAGTTAAGTCTTTCATTGTGGAGAAAAGAACTATTTAACTTTCAGGATCCTTGGAGGGGAGAGGGCCTTGAAACACATTATATATCTTTCAGACATGCCTTCCAAAATATTCTTCATTTTTTTCTGTAGCCACACTCTACTACCTATAAATACATAAGTTGTTATTTTTAATCTATAAAGGTTACCATTTGTGTTGAAATTCATTTGGATTATTCTCAAAATAGTGCTATGGGATAGAACTTTAATGTCTATCTCTCCCTGCTGTTACACTGAGAAGCAAAGGTTTTATAGCATTGGTAYCTGTACTCTTGGCTTAGCAGTGGTTTGGAGTATTTGCTTCTAGCTCAGCAGATTCCAAGATATCCGTCCTTCAAATCTGCTGTTAACACAGCCTTTTGTGTCTAACAAATAAAATATCTCTGTATCTAAATAGGCAAATATACTTTGCTCCAAAACAGAGAGATTCTGCTCTGTCTTGTATGAGATCAAGCCCAAAACCTCATCCAAAACACCGAACACTCGTTTCCTGGTAGCTGTCTTGCCACACCCACGCATTCAATAGTGAGAAACTCAGAAGCCACAACCACCAGTTCTTTCTTTGCATAGAATCATAGAATCATTAAGGTTGGAAAAGACCTCTAAGGTCATCAAGTCCAACTGTCAACCCAACACCTCCATGCCTACTAAACCATGTCCCTAAGCGCCACATCTACACGTCTTTTAAATACCTCCAGGGATGGTGACTCAACCACTTCCCTGGGCAGCCTSTTCCAATGCTTGACAACCCCTTCGGTGAAGAAATTTTTCCTGATATCCAATCTAAACCTCCCTTGGTGCAACTTGAGGCCATATCCTCTCGTCCTATCGCTAGTTGCTTGGCAGAAGAGACCAACACCCACCTCGCTGCAACCTCCTTTCAGGTAGTTGTAGAGCACGATAAGGTCTCCCCTGAGCCTCCTCTTCTCCA
>JAYKAV010001775.1:599947-649633 GCA_035582835.1 Phoebastria nigripes
AGCCTGCAGCGTTGCATGGGGTTGTTGTGGCCAAAGTGCAGGACCCGGCACTTGGTCTTGTTGAACCTCATACAGTTGGGCTCAGCCCATCGATCCAGCCTGTCCAGGTCCCTCTGCAGAGCCTTCCTACCCTCAAGCAGATCAACACTCCCACCCAATTTGGTGTCGCCTGCAAACTTACTGAGGGAGCACTCAATCCCCTCATCCAGATCATTGATAAAGATATTAAGCAAGACCAGCCCCAAAACGGAGCCCTGGGGGACACCGCTCGTGACCGGCCACCAACTGGATTTAACTCCGTTCACCACAACTCTCTGGGCCTGGCCATCCAGCCAGTTCTTTACCCAGCGAAGAGTCCACCTGTCTAAGCCGTGAGCTGCCTGCTTCTCTAGGAGAATGCTGTGGGAGACAGTGTCAAAGGCTTTACTGAAGTCCAGGTAGACCACATCCACAGCCTTTCCCTCATCCACTAGGCGGGTCACCTGGTCGTAGAAGGAGATCTACTCTTCAATTTAGAAGGATCTACTCTTCACTCTAGAAGGATCTACTCTTCAATTTACTTTTACATGAATGTTTTTTTTCATCAGAAATTTTTCTTTTGCTGTAGTAGTAAACTTATAAGGATAAGGTAGGGCAGAATTAACTGAAAGCTGGTTTACATGAGTTGAGGTTCTGAAGAATAATAGAGTTTGAAAAATAACACATTATTAGTAAGCTTGCTTAGTCAACTAGGAACTGGTAAGTGTGGTATGTGCTGTTGGGATAAATATTTATATGCCATAGTATCCAAGAGTTAGTTACTTGCAGCAGTAAGTCTCTTTAGTTGTTTAGTTGTTTTTAAATATTTCCATTAGATTGATGACTATTATGAAGCTGAAAAACTTGTTCCATTTTTCCACTCCTTTTTGCTAAATTAAGCCCTGATCACATATTTGAATAGGGCATATATGCACCTGCAAATAAATATTTACTTCTCTGCTGAGAATAGAAATGTTGTTTTGGTCAGTGTGCCTTCCCTAAAACTATCCAAGATGAAAACGGGTTACCAAGATAGAAATTATTCTAATTCTGCTTCACTGGCAGATGTCCCTCAGTGATGACTAGTATATTGAAAGTCTGGAAATCCTGATTTTTAATCCTGACATGATACTTAATGACATGGATTTTAAAGTCACTTTAGCTTTTTATCTTACTATCTTATCTGATCCTTCCTCTCTTAATATTTTTGAGATTTATTATTCTTTTGAAAACTTAAACAAGTTCAAAAAAAGGTTACTCAGTCAGAGAAGACCATCATGGATCATTTTCAGGTTTTCAGTGATGATTTCATGGATCCCACAGGAGTAAGAAATATTTGTAGTAAAGATAAACATTTATCTTGTACCTAGGGTTCTAGATATGAAGCTCAAACTATCTTAACAAGAAGTTTATTGGTCTTTAGCTTTCCCTTCGTTGTAACCAATTTTGATACTATTTTTGATACAAATAAATGTGGAAACACAGTATACATATGAAGGCAAGTTTTAATACTAATATGCTATCCTGACAGCAGCGATAAAAACTGGGAGGCTATGCCTCATTGTTTAGTGACAAAATTAATGACTATTATTATCCATCTTTCTCTTCACCTTTCCTTGCATTTATATCTTGAGTACTGTGAACTGAAAATTAAACTTAAAAATTAGACATTACACAGAAGCATAAAAGAATACTTTCTAACAAGTTCTGGATTGTGATTTTAACATATTAGACATTTAGTTTGAATTATTTTTTAAAATATCAAAAGGATACTTGAGTCAGGGGAGAAAAACAGCACCTATAGCTCTCATGATGTGATAGATGAAATTTCAACAATCATCTAAATTATTGATACCACTAGTTTTGTAGATAACGAGATGTCCATAGTGTCAACATCCATAGGTATTAACCAGGGGTGATAAATGCTTTCACTTTTAGTAACTTGAAAAAGCTTGAATTGTTTTTTCTAATCTGTACACTGCTATAGAATAGATCCATTCAAGAATCTCACTTTCAGCTTTAAATGGTTAACTGAAGATGGCTACAGGTCTTCGTACCACTTCAGTTAAGAAAAATCCATGTTTACTTAAGGGTCCTTTTGATTCTTTGATGTGTAAGAAGTTGCGTTACTTTTGTTCTTAAGAATGCTGTGATGTCTTCTAACTTGTACTAAATCCATCAACATAAAATATATTTAGTTAACTGATGTCTGTTAGCCTATGGTGAATTTGAACTCTGAGATAATTTTTGCTAGAAATGTCTTGTCACATCTTACACCATCTTTTCACTGATTTGGTTTTATCTTCCATTTTTTTACTTATTAATGGTAAGAATTGGAGGCTCTGTGTTAAAATGATAAAGGTAGTGACAGCTGAAGAAGAAAACTGTTGTAAAAAAATACAGAAAACTTAAGAAAATATATGTCATTTTGTGTTCTTACAATTAGATTGAAGCTATTTGATGGGCTAGCACAGAGGGTAGAAGGTACCTCTTTTACAAATTCTAAGCAATAGGATGTGTACCCAAACTTAGGTGGGGGTTGGGCATGTGGGGGGATATTTTCAGTCCCTAGCATGGGACAGAGAGGGTTAGTCCATCACTTTTTATCAAGAGTCTCAAGAGTGTTTCCAAGCAAATAATTATACTGCTGTTCTTAGCTGTCTTTTGAAGGAGTCTATTCTTTTCATGGATTATGGAAGCATTTTAAAGAGACTAAACGTCTGTGTTATAAAGTTAACCATTATGAAAATTCTCACAAATGCTAAGTGCTCTTTTGACCACTCTTTAAAAAGTCAATAAATCGTAGCTATTCCCACATGTGGGAAATTCCTAGAGAATTCCAAAACACAAGGCAGCCTTTTATGGCAGCTACTTGAATAAATAGAATGAACAGATATTGCTTGTTCAAGTGCTTCAAGTAGCATCTATATCTGTACAGTTGTGTAGTTCATGGCCACTATCTCAACCTACCATGAGTGCTCTCCCCAATTTTTCTCTTAGTTTTCTCAGAATAGGTATGAACCCCATCTTCCACAAGATTTAAGCAGCATTAAAGAGGAGTATTTTGAATTAAAGCACAGAACCAAAAGTCAAATTTCTTCTTTCTCTGATACTGGTTTTCTTTGGCCTGTTGAAAGTAATTTGGGTGTACGTATTGTTATTAAAATTACCAAAGTGTTAAGGAAGTGCCATATAAATTGAGCACTTCCAATACCATATCCATTTTCTGTCATTTTAGGTATCTTGATAGAGTGTAGTGAACTACTGGGGACAGGAAAATTACTTTTGTGTTAATATGGTATTTTTATACTAGTTGTTTCTCAAGCTATATGATTTTTGAAGTCTTGTAATAAAGGAGGTTTTGATTTACAAAGAATGGATTAGGAAACATAATGAATATGGAAAGTCTGTTGAAAGACCCTTTCCTTATGCACTTGTATTAGATGCTAAATGTCAGTCAAAATTAGGCTGCCTAACTGAAAAAAAAACCAAAACCTTTAAACATAATTTTACGTTTTTACTAGTGCAAAAGAACTATCTGTACAGAAAAGAAGCAAGGAAAGGAAATAAAATGAAACACATATACGATACTATCTCCAAATGTGCTAGAGGGAAGATGGAACATTGGGTACCCAATCTACCTTTTAGGGTTCATTTGTATTCACTGACTGCATAATCAAAAAGAGGTGTAAATAAAGAACCTTAATCAAACAAATAGGTTGATTTGCTAGAATCTTGCTCTGACAGGACAAGTGCTTGTTTAAGCTTATCCACAAGCCTCAAAAACTAATTATATTCTGGTTGAACATCCTGAGGTGGAAGTTAAAAACAGAGTGAAATTTTCAGATAGATACTGATAACGCACATTTGTTATTTTCCCTTTTTGTAGCTTTGTTTCCAATTCTGTTACCAATTACGCCACTCTGTGCTTTGCTGGGATAAGGTCATTTTATACTTTATTTTTGTCTAGTCATAATTGAGGTTATATAGTGGCCTAACAAACCCCAAATACTTGATTTCTGCAAGAAACTCGAGCTATGTGCAGGGTTGATTAATGTACTTTTATAGTCCCATGCAGCATGCATCGCAGAATTCTTGCACATATGTTGCATGATTTTCAGGAGGAAAGCTGATTCCAGCATCAGCACAGGCAGTACTAGATGCCAAGATTGCATAAAAGAGTCTTTGTTTGCAGATGAAAACAATGTTCCTTGGGCAAATAGCAGGCAGTGGAAACATGGCTTTTGTCTGTCTCAATAGGGCTGTTAATTCATTTTAAACTGTGATGGACGAAGAAATAAGATTATAATGCACGTGTCTGGGAATCTTAGCTAAAAAAGAGGATGAGAAAATTGTGCTGGTATATAACAGATACCATCTAAATAATTTTGGGGCAGTGTTAGAAAAAGTGGTTTGGTTCTAAGGGTGGTCCTTATTGCATAACTTTTTTATTAACTTATTTTGTTTGACAATTTGAGGAAAATGTAAGTTGCTTAAGTGACAGATTATAAAGGACATTTTTATTTAGATTTCTGAAAATAAGGAATATCTCTTATCTTGTCAGAAAGGCAAATTTCTTCCATTCCCTGCTAAGTATCTGGTTCCCAGACAACTCAGTGGTCTCTACTGAAGTAATGTGATTGTATGTATTTCTTTCTCACTATTACATCCTCTACAGGAGATCATCAAAACACTTAGTTAACAAGACTCTGTTTGCTCCAAATTGGTTTAGTGATTCTGAGATTTTAGTCTTGTCATTTCTCCTACCAGCTGATCCAGAAGCTCCAGGTTAAAGGTTACCATCAGGTTCTCCATTCAAACCCCAAACCTTCATCTTTAACAGACCTGATTTATTGTACGTGGTTTAGCTGCAAAACATAGTGTTAGYGAGACATTCAGTAATTGTTTCTGGTCAGTCATAAGTCTTTCAAGAGGAAAACTTAGGCCCTGAAATGGAAGAAGTTTTTCTTATGGATGTTGATGAAAGACTTTCTTCAGTCATCCTTTAATCTTGGACTGTTTGCTGTCACTTGAATTTCTGAACGCTGTTTTGTGAAAGTGCTGTAGGCAACAATACCCACAGATGAGTTAATACTACAAAGATTTTTAGTATTTCTGCATATGAAAATACAAGATTTAAAATATGTTAGTGAGATAATGCTGTGGGACTGTCACCTTTAACTTGAATTCAGTGCTTACAAAGTCTGTGGATATCACTTTTTTGAGTCATGAGGAAGTGTTTCTGCATTGTCTACTTAAGCATTTCCTTTTTTATATTTTTCCTTTTTTCCTTTTTGGCAGCTGTGACAACTGCAAAAATTATTATTAATATTATTAGTAAAATTCTTTCAGAAAGGATTCACATAATGATAGGTAGTTTTATTAAAATAGGTTCTTGAGATAGAATTCGCATTCAATGAACAACTTTGTCTACTAATGAATGAGAGGAACCATTAACAGGCTCGAAGAAGCTCCTAAAAATTTCTCAGTATATAAATACAGTAAGAACACATCAATTTTCAGTAGAAACAATAAAAGAATTATTGTTGATTAGATTGACTATTTAGAATTCCAAGAAGATTCACTTAGTTACTTCTGTAAAGATTCTGTTCCAGTGTAAATCCCTGTATATGGCTAAATACATGTGTTTAATTAATTTGCATATTTTTGAAATGGCATGTTGAGGTAACCTGGTCTTCTTGTAATAAGTAAATGGTAAGGGAAGTTAATAGAGTTGGGATATAAAGAAGGTTAATTTCCTCTCTCTTCTTCATCTTCCCTTTCAAATAATAGATTGGAATGCTTTAAGATTTGAATGAATGATATTAGTAGTTACTTTTCAACAAAGTATTCCTTCTTTATTATAGTCTCAAGTTCATTATAAACTGTCCTTCTACCATAGCATTTCTTATTTCATCATTCCAGAATTTCAAGAAGCTGATGTACAGTTTCATGTGCAGTGATTACTCCATATTGCATTAAAACTTTCCATCCCAACTTACCTCTTGCAGGATTTGTCCATCCCCATGACAATTCACTTCACTCTAGCAGAGTTGACTTATTTTTTTGAAATATAAATACAAATACAAAGTCAGAACTGCTCCCTTTCAGTTTAACATCTGCATAAACTGCAATTGTTCCTTCTGCCCTGAAGGTCTGCTCACACATAGTTGTTTTCATTACTGTAACAGGAGACTGAACTTGCCAGACCTTTGAGGTAGAACAGTCTACACCTTTCCCTTAAAGTGAGTAGACTTTCCAGAGTTTGAAATGTTGGGGTCCTGTCCTAGTGGTGTAGCGGTTGGAGATCTGTAAACATTCATTCAGTAGTATCGTACTTAATACCGCAGTCTTTTCCCAGGAACTCATCAAAGCAAGGCTATGGAAAATGCATCTGAGAGATGCAATTTCCAGTAGTTGGCACAGGCTTTGATTCTACTACGTGACTATCCATCCAACACATCAGAGGATTATCTGGGGCTCCAAGATGATCCCATAACAGTTATTTCGATACCTTCTGGAATCTCAGCTGAGGGTCTTTCCTCAATTCCTCTGAACTTGCTAGGATACATTGAACAGATTTCTGGGTCGTAGTTTGACCTCAGTGAGAGGGATTGGGTTTTTTTGGGGTGGCAATTGGAAATCACTGGTGATGTATGTATCCAGCACCTATTTCACCTCTTTAATTTAACAAAGGCTAAGATGCTCTGAAATTTCCCTAACTTCCAAAGTATTCATCCAAGGCACCCTCAACTCCATTAGGCAATCTTTATTTACCTTTTTTCTCTTGATGCAAGAATGAGATCATTTCATTAGTGGAAAGCTTTATCATGCATGTTGTAAACACACCAGGACTGGTCCCGGTTAGATAATGTGTAACATCTGATATGCTATACTACTCTATATATGGCTGCCTGGGCCAACTGTGGTGGTTCTAACAAGCATCAGCTTTGTCACTTGATTGCCATAGCATAAATGTGAGTTCTAAATCTGTGTCCGTGTGATACTTTTTGGTTTGTGTATTTTTCTTTGCTAGCCCCATTAATTCCACTGAATTCTCTTACAAGTTGAGCATGGCACTGGTTGTTTTCAGGAGTCTCTTTCTTGTCCAGTCATTCCTTATAAGGTTTTCAGTCTCTCATGTTAAGTTTGAATGAAGAAAAAATAGCCAGAAAGACCTGTTCTTTTTATACTTACACCATTTCAAATGGACTACAGACTTGGATATTGTGAGTCCTATGTGGAATGAAATCTTCTGGTCCAGTAATCCAGGATGTACAGGCTTCAGTTCTGGGTAACTTTTTAATGTATTGATTCCCTCTCTGAATTTTTAAGAATGATTTGTCTTTCTTTGAGTCCGGACTGTGTCTTTCCCATCCTAAGGGTTCTTTCTCATGCGGATGGTTTGTTAAATTCATGCCTACAAAACAGACTTAAGTTTTTCCCTCCATACGTCTTCTCTGAATTTTAATACGGCTATTTACTGTATGCCCTTATGTCTTATCATTTCCATTACAGTTTTGTTTTGGTTTTTTTTTTTTTTATCAGATAGCTTCTACATATTCCTGGCAGAGACAAAGTCTCCTGAATTTTAGGCTAAATCATTTTTCCTGTTAGAACAAATTTACCTGGAGGAAAAGAACCTTCCTCCTTTTCTTTCCCATACTTCTCTATATCTCAGGTCTTCTCCAAAATAACCTCACAAATATGGCTTACTTAAAACTTAGCAGTCTTATCTATTTATCTACTGCTTCCCACCTATGATAGGCTGTTTATCCTTTATGCTAAGCTTTTAACTTTCAGGGACAGTTAAAACACAACTGTTCTAGTCCCAAGAGATTTAAAACAAATTCCACAGTTTAAACTCTTTCTCCAGGATGGTATTTTTCCCATATCCCCAAATCCCTCAGATGCCCAGGTAGCTAGTTCTCAAAAGACCACCTTTCATTTTCCTATTTCTAACCCCTAGAAAATGGAGATACAGGATCATCTCAAGTTTCTGCAGGAGGGCTTCTTTCAGAGTGATGCAAACCTCACTGTCTCCTAAAGTCCCATTTGAATAAGCCTCTAGAACCCTTTTTGGAAGTAGCTGTGGTAGGCGCCTCACTGACAAAGCCATAAAGGCATTGAATAAGGTGAACATAGAACTGTTATTAACAAATCTTGCAACACTAGAGCCAGGTACCAGTTACCAAACTAGTAGGAGATAGGTTTAAAATTAAGATTTTTAAAAGTACTTTTTTTTTTTTAACACAGTCAGTAATACATTTCTCCATAAACAGGAGTTTGTGGAAACAGAGAGTATTAGTGGTTCCAAAAGGGATTAAGCAAGTTTTGGACAGCAGTTCCATAAGCTGATGCTAAAGGGAATAGCAAGGATGTACCATACTCTCTCATGTCCCTAATCCAGTGATTGTGGATGCTGTGGCAGTGGGGGAATACTTCATGTATAGTGGTAAAGCTCATGTGCTCTTTCTAAATAACATCTCTTGCTGCCAAGAATACTAGGCTAGAGGAAAATCATAGTATAACCCAATAAGACGTTTCTTTTCTTGTCCTCTCTTCTGAGCTGTGAGCATGAGCACTGTGAAGACAGTTGTGTCAGGTGGTCTCCTTAGTAGCAGAACTTTCTCAACAGAGAATCTGCAAAATCTTCCTGAGTGCCTTACTTCTGTGCCATTGCAGCAACTTCTTCTTCCTTCCATCAACATAAAGTAAACAGAACAACAAACCTTCAATTTTACTGAGGTTTCAGGGAACCTGAAACTGCTTTCCAGCACCCTTGAGATATGTCTGTCTGTCAGCTCCCTGCCCTTCTCAGGAGCTTCCCAGTCTTTGCTCATTCTGCAGGCTTACTACTGCTGTGTGATTTTCAGCCTGCTCTAGCCTGTACTCTAGGAGTTTCTTCCAGCTGAACATGTTCAGTGGCTTTCAGGAAAAGGGCATATCCCCCAGTCTCTCCTCAGTAGGCTCCATCTGACCATGGAGCAGCAGCCAGGACCAAGGAAAGAGGCAGATCTTCTTTCTGCTTTCAGCCATCACCCCCTTTAGGAAGCACAGAACACAAAATTCATAATAAACTGTTTTAATTAATACTGCTTTTTGTCAAAAATATTCTTTTGATTTCAATAGAAAACAGACAGTCTGGTTTTTAATTTAACCTGGATCATTGTGTTTACTATGCACTGCAAGATTTTAAAAATTACCATTATTGGAGACAACATTATATTCAGATCTAGAAACTATAGTTAAAGAAGAGTATCAGTCTTGACCTTGGAATTTCCTTTTTACAAGTTTAATTTAAGAATGATAACAGTGATGAAGTACTTTGGAACTTATATGAGAAATTTACAACAAAAAAATTATCATAGATGTCACCTCCATGCTATCAGGATTGAGTGATAGTAAGAAAAAATTGTTTGACTTCTTTTTCGGGATGCTTGAATCTACCTGATTTTGAACTACTTGATAGTTTTCTATCAGCTAACTTTGTGGTGGGCTCACCCTAGATGGTGCCTAGGTCCACACGGCCACTTACTCAATTCCTGTACCCCCAACCCCCAGCAGGATGGGGAAATAGAAAAGGAAGAGTAAAGGCAAGAAAATTTGTGGATCAAGATAAAAATAGTTTAATGAGCAAAGGAGAAGTGGAAGGGGAAAGAAAGAAAAGAAAGAAAGAAAGAATCAAAGGAAAGAAAGAAAGAAAAAAGGAAAGAAAGAAAGGAAAGAAAGGAAGGAAGGAAGGTAGGAAGAGAGGGAGGGAGGGAAGGAAGGAAGGGAAGGAAGGAAGGAAGGAAAGGAAAGAAAGAAAGGAAAGAAAAAGAAAAGAAAAGAAAGAAAGAAAGAGAAAGAGAGGAAGGAAGGAAAGAAAGAAAGAAAAAGAAAGAAAGAAAGAAGGAAGGAAAGAAGGAAAGGAAGGAAGGAAGAAAGGAAGGGAGGGAGGGAAGGAAGGAAGGAAAAGGAAGGAAGGAAAAGGAAGGAAGGAAGGAAAAGGAAGGAAGGAAGGAAAAGGAAGGAAGGAAAGAAAGGAAAGAAAAAAGAGAAAGAAAGGAAAGAAAGGAAAGAAAGGAAGAGAAAGGAAGAAAAGAAAGAAAAGAAAGAAAAAGGAAGGAAGGAAGGAAAAGGAAGGAAGGAAAAGGAAGGAAGGAAGGAAAAGGAAGGAAGGAAGAAAGGAAAGGAAAGAAAGGAAAGGAAGGAAGGAAAGAAAGAAAGAGAGAGAGAGAAAGAAAGAAAGAGAAAAAAAGAAAGAGAAAAGAAAAGATAAAACAAGTGATGCAAAGGCAATTGCTTACCTCCTCCCATGGGCAGACCAATGCTCAGCCAGTTCCCGAGCAAAAACTGGCTACATACCAACAGCCTGCCTCCTCTCCTCTCCTCTCCTCTCCTCTCCTCTCTCCTTTTATTGCTAAGCCTGACATTATACGGCATGGAATATTTCTTTGGTTAGTTCGGGTCATCTGCCTGGTTTTGTCCCCTCCCAACGCCCCTCCCAAATCTATTCACTGGGGGAGCAGAGTGAGAAAGTGAGAAGGCTTTGACGCTGTGCAAGCACTGTTCAGCAATCGCTAAAACATCAGTGTGTTATTAACACCGTTTTGGTCACAAATCTAAAACACAGCACTGTACGAGCTGCTATGAAGAAACTTACCTGTATCCCAGCCGACCCAGTATGAAGTTGCTACTCAGTAATGAGCACTGCTAAATACGTATCAAGAAAACAATATATTTGAAAGTTTTGTGATATGAAATATGTCTTCTATTTAGAGGAAAGAAATACTAAATCACCTTTTTATTAAGAAGTAGGAAGTGTTTGCGAACCTAAGTGTGGTAGAAAATCTTAAAGCAAGTGACACTGTAATAGAGTAGTCACCTTCAGTAGGAAGGATGCCCAGTGTTTTCTAGTGGGTTCTACACAGTTACTGTGCATTTAGTACAAGCCTCTGTGTCTGCACTGCAAAACCTCAGAACATGTAGTAATACTTGGCAAATACTACTACGTGGTAACACTTGGCAAATGCTAACTTTTAAGTGATGACCACTGACTTGGAAGCAGCATCATAAGGAGCAGATTCACAAAATGCAATGCAGCCATGTGAGCTTTATAGGGAAGCAAATTCTGAGGACTCAGCACGTATAAGCAAGTTCAGATGGGAAAAAGATAGTTTCATGGAGAAGCTGGCTTGCGAATATGTTACACAATGAGGAAGGTGGAACAGAAGTCAGGAGGGATCTTTTGAATCTTGTATTTTAAATGGAAAAGAAAGTCTATAGGGAAGAACACACATGTGTCCAAGATAAAAAGTCAGGATGATTTTACCTGCCAGAAGGGGCCAGGGAAATAGAGCCTTTTATTGCAAATGGAATCTAGTATAAACATTCAGGAACATTCTTTTGCTTTATATGTTCACATACTAAAACAAACTAACAAAAAAACCCCCATMAGCCCATATCTGAAAGTAAAATCTCTGCTAGGACAAACTGGATTTTTCAATATACTTTGACTAGCATTTCTAAATATTTAAAGTTTGTCTAAATGTGGAACACACTATTTCTTAATTTGTTTCTTCATTCCTTCTCCCTCACTCTATAAATAATTGCTATATTTTTATGGAAAAGGTTGATATGTGGAAATCTAAACACAATCTTTAGTTGAAGACCACTACTTTATAAGTAGATTGTTCTTATCCCCTGGATATGTGACTGGTTTTAAGCAATTTCCTTTTGAGGTACTAAGCACTGAAAATGTGTATTCTTGATGAACTTAAGCAGAAATKATGAACATCCACAGCTTTCATTGCCTTTTTGGTGCCTGTCAGCCCTCACTTTTATTAAAAATGAGGGCTCTACTCTCTCTGGTCCTGTCATCTTTTAAAAGTCATGATCTGAGATATCCAGGTGAAAATATCTACTTTGCAAGTACAATTGCAAATTATTATTAATGTTTTAAAGAATCTTAAATACAGGAATTAACCAAAGAATTGTAATTATATTGCTTAGAAAATATCACTAGGGTTTTTTTTTTAATTTAAAAGGACAGAAGTACATATCATTTTATCTACTACCCTATAAAGCAATTAATAATGTTTTGGAGAACAATAGGACCTGAAAGTGTAATGTTTAACCTTGCTTCCTTCAATCTTTAGAAAAAAGACCAAATCCTTAATTCTTTTTTTCTGCAGTATGACTTTTTTATAAAAGGTTCTGCACTTGAAATAGATTTTATTTATATAAGTCTGTATTAACTATTTTTTAAAAATTTTTCTACTACTGACAATTTTCAAATATGCTATACTTATAAAGGTAAATTCAGCCTACTTTCTGTTTTATTTCTAGAAGAATATTCTTTCAAAAGAAAACCAGAAAAACTATGTCACCTTTGCAAATAATAACTTTTGTAATTTACACATGAACTAAATATACTATCAAACCTGTCGTTGCATTAGGAATGAAAAAAATATGGTATAGAGGTATTTGAAACAACTAGAATTAAGAACATATGACTGAGGTTATATAGGTTAAACACTAACACTAGTTTTTGATTGCTTTTTTGAATTGACAGTCCAAATCCTAATACATTATTAATGTTCATCAGGCCAGTTAATTATGCTGTAGGATTTTTACAATATTGTGTATCCCTTTGAAAGAATTGATGAAACTGAAGAAAATAAAAATTTTCATTATTTTGTAGTGAATATGTTATTATATAGAAATTTTTGTAATGGGACCTTATCCAAATTGTAGTCTTAACAGATGGGATCTTGTTGGGGTTCCACATATTTAGTTATTTAGGACTTTAGTAAACAGTGATTTTATCCAGTCTGTGATTGGAACAGATGTGATCTTATCAGGGTTCCACTTTTTTTCAGGAGCATAAAATTGCCATGATTTGCTGTACAGTGCTATAGTTTACTTTTTGTGCTTTTAGAGCCAGAGTCCTTTTTAGCCAGAATTTGCCCTTGGGTCCTAAAAACATCATAATAGGGAGTTAATGTTTTATTCTCTATTAATCCCATTAAATCCTTTTAATATTAGAGCATGTGTTGCTTTATAGCATTAACTAGTGTCTTGCACTCAACAGTATTTTCACAGTTTATGACACTGCTTAGGGCATTAACAAACAGCTGTTTGAATTAAATGAGCAGTTAAGGACCCTGTTCATTAACTCAAAAGTTTCATGTATTTTTAATTCCTTAAATCTAATGGTATTATCACCCTCCAAGAAATCTATCTTTGATTATAATTTGCTGTGACCAGTATCAGTTTGGGTGAGATGAGAGAGATTATTTTTTGACTATAAACTCTATCAGTGGTGAACATCTCCAGTGAATCTGAACTGTCTTCTAACAGTTTTAATCTTTTGGGATATAAAACTTTTAAAGTTGTTTACAGCAGTTGTGTTAAGATTTCTTCCAATTTTGTTTACTGATGACTTCATTTAGCTAATGTAAAGAGGCAGTTGGAACAGAATTATTTGCATTTGAAATGGTGCTATCAGAGGTTTCTGACTGACTCATTTAAAAAAAAAAAAGAAAAAGAAAATTGTATTTGGACAGTGACAGAGTATCTAATGGACTCCTATGTATCAAGTGTACATAGGCATTTCATACATTATACAAGATTTAGATCTGTACATCTTCATTCTGCTTAGATTATAAGTCGTTTAACTTTTCATCTTAACATGGATTCCATGTGGTCTTTATTATGAGACAATAAAGATATGTTTTGAACTGAGGCAAATTTGTCATTGTATAGCTTCAATTTGGAAAAAAATCCCTTTTATTATAAATGTCTGTGTTTGTGTGTGCATGTGCACATACATATTCAAGATTAATATTGCTTTAGTACATGTTTGTAATGTATTTTAGAATTACGCATTTAAGCTCAAATTCTGCACATTCAATAGGATTACTCATATCCACTAATTTAAATATGTGCCTAGATGTCTGTGGGAGTTGATGCAGTTTTGTCAACCTTTTTATACTCTTTTAATTCTTTAAAATATTCCTGATTTGTTTAGCTTCACAAAAACAGAAATTCCTACTCAAGCCTTCACTGAAAAGAAAATAATTCAAACATGCAACACTTCACAATAGGTTTTAATATTATTTTATTGTTTATTTAGCCCTCAGCTCTGAGAGTGCCTTTAATACACGCTCAGTTTTAAGCATGGTAAGGCTTTCTAACAGATAATAGTAGTATTGTTTAGTTTAGTATTTATTTAGCTCCAAGGATATTTTAAACACTTTCTTTCACACTGGGGCAAAAGATTGAGACACCACTGAGACACTGGAACAGGTTGCCCTGAGAAGTTGTGGATGCCCCATCCCTGGAAGTGTTCAAGGCCAGGTTGGACGGGGCTTTGAGCAACCTGATCTAGTGGAAGATGTCCCTGCCCCCAGCAGGGGGTTGGAACTACATGATCGTCAAAGGTCCCTTCCAACCCAAACCATTTTGTGATTATATGATGGGCAATAGCTGAACTGTGATGCTTCTTGAAAATACTGAAACAACCAGGAATGTGTACCACTCAGTTATGAATCTTTTCCTCTTATCAACTCCTCCAATTCCAGTATTTCAGTTTACTGCTTTCAATCTGACTATTCACATTCATGTGAAACTCTAAAAAAATCCATTTACTTAGGACAATGTTTCTATAAGTATCCTTAGGATAACTATCCTTAATAATAAGTATCCCTAGGATACTTACACCTTAAACTCTACAAGCATTATACTATCCTTACCATTATCCTTTCTGTGGCAAGTTCTTGTTCAGTCCTTGGTAAGTGTACCTTTCCTCAGGAGAATTCTCAGGACATTTGGATGCAGATTCAAGGTGGTCTTTCTAATAGCTAAATCACTCAATGCAGTTATCATTGCAGATTTCAGCCAGGAAGGCCAGGATATTCAGAGAGTGAAGGACTGTCCAAGGGATCTTGTCATAACAAGGGAATAAACACAGAATAAACTGGCTATAACACAAAGCAGTCCAGTCCATCTTAACCCTTAAACATTGTTTTTAGGTTCTTCTTACTGTATAAATCGTAGCAGATCATATCATACAATAAAAATAAGACTTGAAGTTCTTAAAAGGAGTTCATATCCTGATGACTTTGGAATATGAAAATTTGCAATCAATCTTTATATACATGTAGAAAAGCAGTGAGGGTATCTAGATTTGCTCCACCTTCAGACAATTGGCCTCAAATAATAGGTCTCCTCCCTGCCCACATGAGTTAGAAGGTTCCAGTATTGTTTTCTTTCAAAGCCAATTTAATGGATGCCATGTTGCCAGACAGACCTCTGTATGCCTTTTCTCCCTTTCCGTTTCTCATTATAATGGAGAAGCACCGGTAATTCTAGTTACCCATTCCTGTGAAGACTGCCATGCACTCAATTCAAATTATAGTTTTTGTTGGAAAGGCCAGCCATGAATTACAGACARTTTCAGCTTGTCGAGCTCTTTAAAAAGTTTCTGAAGTCAAACAAATTATTTGGAATAAGAATTTCAACATGTACTTCCAAAAAGAAATCTGCTGACCCAGTACATTAAAAGGCTTGATTGAGATTTACACATAAAGTGTACAGTTTCACCCTTTCATCCACATCAGTATGATGGATTCTTCAAATTCAAAAACGTTGAGTATTAAGTGATGACTATCTAAAAGCTGTTTAAATTTTGAAGAGTGTACACAAAGGAGGTTGGGTTGAATCCTTCACTCAGTATCACAATTATTGTGTTATGTTTGAACTTTATGAGAAGGTGAGTTGAATGTTACAAGTTCAATTTATTTATTATAAAACGAATGTTTCTTAGAAATATAGTTTATCGATTTTCACCATTTTATCTTTAGATAGAATAAGGAAAAGTCATGTAGACAAAATTAAAAAAAAAATGTGCTGAGACCTACTAGACATATTCACTAAGAAACTTAAAGGAAGAGAGAAAAAAATTATCTCATCACCAGCATCATTGTGATATACTAGATCCAGTCACCATGAATAGAATGAGTGTTATAGACTGGAAATAGGAAATTCATACTGAGGAAAAGATAAATCTTCCATGGAGTCCGGAAAGTTGATCATCTTAAACAATAGAATTGAGGCAAGTGCAGTTTTAAAAGTACATTGATCATGGGAGAAGATGGAGAGACTAAATTGCTAGCCTTCTAAAGTAGCTGAGATATCCACAATCTTGATTGATATGTGTAATCTAGAATTGCTGGCAAGAGACAAGTTTCATCTTTTTTTTTTCCTTAAGAGCAGCACTTTTCTCTACATCTAGAATTTTTCTGTAGAATTTTAACTTTCCAGTCAGTATCACTGTGGATCCTTCTTTAGAGCCACCCGTGAGCAGATCTCCATTTTTTTCTATTTACTGTAGTGGCTTTTGAGGTAATCATGACTTCTAGCTATAACAATGATTGAACTGAAAATTATTTCCATGAAATATTGATATTGAATTTTCTTGAACATGAAATATAGCGAGGAACTATATTTTTATACTGAAGATTAACTCCAGAAGCAAAAAAAAAAAAATTACAAAAATTGTTCTTCTACCACTCTGATCAGGTTTGTTGCAATGCAAGGAGGAATTTTGGCAGATTTTGGACTTCTGCTGAATTCTTACAGTCCAGAAGTAATTTATTCACACTTTACATCTAGTACTGAAGGAAACAAAGACTCCATGTTTTTGGAATTATGTGATAAAAGCTTTGTTCTTTCAAAATCATATCATCCATCATATCAAAATCATAGAAGTATTGTATCTTTCATTTCAATGAATCAGTAAAATAGCTATAGAGTCATCTATTCAACCATTTTCCAAATTCTGCAAGCTGGATGCTCAAATGTTCTGACATATAGATGTTTGGTTCTCTAGTATCCCAATGGCTGTGATGGAAGAATTAACTAATAGCTATACATATATTTTTATGGATTTCTCCCTAGCTGGATATTACTATAAAGATCTGAGTATCGGGTTTATTGAGAATAGAAAAACCTATCTGTGCTATCTCAAAAGATGTCCTTTCCTGGAATAGCAAGATCCTGATAGTTGTTACCTGAGGAAAAAGATGAGATTACTAGGCAGTAAGCAGAGCTTGGTGTCATAAAAACCTTTGCTCTGCATGGTGACTGTTAGTCTCAATGTTTAATTATCCTTTCCTATATGGATAAAAGACATGCTGGAAGAACACCAGATTTTATTTCAAAGGCAAGGTTAAAAGAATCCTTTCTTAGTTCGTAAATTTGGTTGGTCTACACCATAGACAAGGCATAGATCCATAATCATGGATGTAAGGCTGTCAGTACTCTAAGAAAAGAAGTTTACAGGCAGTGATAGGGACCTTTTCAGCTCTTGGTACTCAGCCAGATTTCCATAATCTTCTCAGTCAAATTCACCCATAACAAGCTCAGTCTTTGAAGATATTTAAATTCACAAATTGTAAACACTTCAAGACAAGAAGGCAGGTAAAAATAACATGATCCAAACTGTTTTTTAAATTCCTTTAACTCTTTCTTGAACATATCTATTAATGTTTTTCAAAGTTTTGTGTTGCCTATACTGACAAGGGAAGGAGACTTGTTTGAGAAGCGCAACTGTTCAAGATGACCTTGGAACTTAAGGGTTCATTCTTTGTATGTTCTAAGATTGATGCAAAAGTGTATTCATAGCAAGCAAATTTTTGTAGGGAGATTCCTTAAAAAAGGCCCTCCAACAGAAAAGGTCAAAGTGGCTCTTGTAAAAAACTGGAAAAACTATAAAAATCAACACTATTCATGTCCTTATTTGATATTTTTTAATAAATTTTTGAACTCCAGAAGGAGAATAATTGAAGTCGGTAAAAGAAAATACCCTCTGTAGCAAATAAGACTGTGTGCACTTAATGAGGCTGGCAGGCAGAGTCTGCTGACAAAATCAGTACCAGGCATCAATTCTGACTCAAACATTGGATTTCCAATCTGTTTCTGTCCCACATTTCTCATGTAAAGCTATATTAGTTAGGAAAACAAGAGGGTCTAAGTGCCCACTCCACCTTCCAACTGCATTTTAAGAAGAATTTCTAGATTTCATGTGAAAACTAATTTTTTTGCCATGTTGACTGCAAGTAACCACAAATTCAGGACTGTTTTTTTTCAGGTCAAACCTGGACCTGCAAATAGTCTGTTTTAGGAGCAAGTCTAGCCCTTCCTACATGTCAGCATGACACAGATTCTTTGCAGTGACACAGCGCTCTAAACAAATATGTAACTTTCCTGCCAATAATTTGCTTGTATTTTAAAAACTTGCTCTTTCAAAATAATAATAAAAAAAATCTACATCACTGTCTTTCCTTTTCATAAGGACATATTCCCTGTTCTCAGTCATATCACTGAAAACTCTTTAAACTTTTTATACTTGGACAATGCGAGTCTTCCAGCATCAACCTTGAGGCCAGGGTAGTTCTTCATACTGCAAGAGTAGTTATAACTATCACTCATAGGAAATCATTCTTTCTTCRTCTTACCTGTGCACAGCACTCCCTATTGATTTGGCATCTTGTGCTGATGCTCATCTTGGGACAGCAATTCTGCACTCATCGTTTACTTCATCATATCCTCTGGGGATTATACTGCATGCTATCCCCCTCAAAATGGGCGCATGATGAGGAAAATAATGTCTGCTTACCAGTAATTATTAGAGTTGGTATATATTGGCTCTGCAGATGCACACATCCCATCCTTTTTTCCATCTCTTAAGAGTCCTCTAGATTCTGCTGATTATTGGAAGGAAATAAGACTGTCCAGATTCCTTAGCCCATTTGTGTCTATGTGCTGTGTTCACATTGTTCAAAACGGTAAGGGGATACGTGTCTTAAGCTCATTCTTTGAGGAACAAGAGGCAAAACCTTAGGGCTGTGGGTCTGCAGAGCAGCCGCTAGGAGTCACAATTATTGGTTTACCTAAGTTGGCTAAATATCAAAAGGCGTTTTTCCAGTCAGTGTTTGAGCAACTCAAACTGGCACCTAGGTTTACTATTTCCTGAACAGTTTACTTGTAACAAAGCCCCTTTGTATATAGCACACATTAAAAACAATGAAGACGTGGTGGAAGCCGAGAAACTATATCTTGTGTATGAAGAAAAAAATTAGGGTGGTTTTCACAATAAGTTGGTTCAAAATGTATTCATTTTTTATACCTTGTATGTTACTTTTGTTGGTTGCTAGAATGTTAAATAAGCATGATGAAAAGAGAAAAGGAAGAAGAGGAGAACGGAGGAAGAACTGAAAAGCTACAAGGGTGAATAAGTAGGGCTGTACATGTCTGAAAAAAAGGAAATTATTTCAGAAAACATTTTGAGCGGTAGCTACAACATGCTAGACATGGTCTGATTTTATTGTTCTGCTGCTATTAGTGAAAATAGAGGCTTCCTAGATAGTCTGGGCAGTATATTTTAACTAAAAGTTTTATCAGAATAGTAAGTGAGTAATCCGTCCTTTCCCCCAAAATAGGAGGAAATGCAAGAGAGCATTTAAAAATTCTTCCTAGCCTGGTTAGAGGACATGCAGTGCTGGACAGTAAGGTTCAGCAGCTGCCATTATGCTGTCATTAGCCAGACATTTGTTATCAATGAAATGCCGCAGAACTATTGTTCCAAGGCTGTTGCTGTAAAATCATAGTGCATTGTAGTTTGTTGGAGGTTAGTAGCACTTGTTAATTTGATCAAGGCTGAAGTTTACGGAGGATAAAGTAAACAATGCAAACTGCAGACACCATCAGTTTCCTATGGGCAGTGAAGTGTAGTTTGTTCCATTTACACTTCACAACAACATCTGATGGGCTTTGTCAGTGCTGCACAGAGTAATTAAACCTGAAATCAATAGCAGGCATTTGTCATGTTTACAGCCGCTCTTTCTGCTGGGTTAAACTCATCAGTTTAGTGCCGTTCTGTTTTACTGCAGAGACACGCTCCATTATTTCTTCAGGTACAGTTGAGATATTCAGTTACATGCCCAATAGTTTGAATACGACAGTAAGATTAAAAGGGGCAGGCAAATGGACAGTTTTTGTAATTTATTCACTGATTTCCTTAAACGGTGTTGGATTTCCATTTTCTTCCACCTACCCTTTATGGAACCCTTTATGCCCTGGGATAATACATTCCCATTGTCCAACGGTGGCAATGAAGGCAGCACTAAAGTTGTATGTAAGTTGACATAGAATATAACTTTACTCCAATCACAGGATACTGCACTGAACTAGTAAAAATAAACTAGTGTACTAGTTTCATGAGAGCTGTTCCAAGCCTCGGTTTACATACTGGTCTTGTTTGTAGTTCCTTTGGAATAAAATGGACTTTACTGTTTTTGTTCAATTTACTTCAGCTATTTGTACCTATGCTCCTTCAGTTCTCTTGGATATTCTTTTTCTTCTTTTCCTCAGTTTTCTAAAGTATGGGGTCAGATCATCCTGAATTTTATGGCAAAAGAGTTTTCAGTTCAGTGGTAATCTATTTAGTCTTTGGACATGAAACCCGAGAGAGAGACTTTGAGGAAACTGAAAATTTACACATTTACTGTGTGGAGATGTTATAAGAATTTAATGTGAGTTCTAGTAGCCATTTTAGAAACAGTCCCTGTCTAATGGTATCTGCTAACCTTCTCACTGTTGCTTTATAGAAAGCTTTGACATAGTGGTATATTTATGCATGTCTAAGGCCTTTGTTGGGATGTTAATAGTAAGAGTGAAGTTTGACAGATTGGATATGCCATTAATCTTACACTGGAGCAGTGATCCGATATTGCTGATGGCTCAAATGCTTGTAAACTGCATTAAAGATTGCTAGAATTTTTTTTTTTTAAATCTTGCTCTTGCATATATGCAGTTTCAAATTCTAATACTTACACTTAAGACTGATTAAATATTTACTAGATGATTTGTCCAGAGCACCAGGAAGGTTTCCTTCTAAAGATTTTTTGCAAGCGATATTTAGATCAGTGGCAGGCAATTATTTCAATTAGAATAATCTTAACTATATAGCACTTTCATCTCAAACGATTCCAAAATGCTTTACAAACTGTCACAATTTATACACAGCTTGCTTTATCCGCTGCTGAAGTGCAGCCACCCTGGGTGAAACATAGCAACTATTCAACACTGCACAGCAGCTTGGGACTGGAAATTAAGGATCTCTCTGTATTTGTAATTGCAGTGGGAAATTAGGTAGGCTGAATGTAATTACCTGAGCTGGAATTTGGCCAGGAGACTGAAGTTAACACACCTACTCTTATGAAGAGTTCCCTGGGATTGCTAATGACCAATTTGGGTAGGACCTTCCATTTATATCTCATCCAAAAGAAAACTCCTACAGGAATACAATGCCCCAAACACCTTTCTTGTGCATAGCTATTGCACTGATACGAAGGAATGAACAGAGTTGGCATATGATCATATGACAGTGTGACGTGCTTGGGATTAGCAGTTACAAAGCTCAGAAAAGATATTATTCAGTTGACATTTATATTTTTCTTTTTTTAAATTTGCTGGGTGAGTAGGGTTAGTTAAGTACCATAAGTGAGGATATGTATAATGCAAGAATGATGGAACGTTTGTATATCTATAAGGCCTTCTGTGAGAAAGACATGATATTTCTTACACTTTTGGCTGAGGGCTAGAAAAGATTAGGTTTACTTAATTGTCCTCATTGTATTTCTTTTTATTATCAGTGTAGAATGAGAAGCTTTATATTAAAGCTGTTTTATATAGTGTGTTTCAATTTATATAATAGGGACCTATAGAGGCTAACCAATCTAAATTAGTAACTGGCATAATTATGTGTGGCCAGTCATGTTGAGATATGAACTAAAAAAATGTGAAAGACAATATTCTGCTTCTATTGAATTAGTTATTTCAGTTATCTGCACCATAAATATTTAGCTCCAAATCATGCAGAGCACAGACTCACAGGTCTCAGTTTACTAATACATGTGACTTCTCTTAAGAGGAAGAAATAATGCAATGCAAAATATGTCATGTTGGACCTGCTCACAGGTGAGAGGAAATACCACATTCACTTTTGTCTCCTCTAAAATTCAATGTGGATTAAATGCTTAGACGTAGCTTCTTCGCTGTGATCCATGTCAGTACGTACCCTCTATCAGTCTAGTTTTATGATTAAGGCACTGGATGGGCACTTAAGATATGCAAGTTATGTTCTCAACTGTACATAATGTGTAAAAATTAGTTGGATTGTTGTTTGATTCCTGTTTGAAAAATGGAATGGAAAAATAATACTTACTTGTTGCAGAGAGAGGTCTTAACACCAAAATCTTCAGATTATTGGTAATGCAGCAAAAATGTTGTGGTAATAACTGGAGTTTATTTATAGATAAATCCAGCTTTTCTCTTTCATTGCACAGAAGTCCTCTGCCATTCTATTCCTTTACAGTCTTCCATAAAGGCGAGGAAGTCTTATGCTTTCATGAAATAGATGCTAAAATAAGAACTGAACTTCATCTTCACAGTTTTATTTTTCTTTGCATCTCATCATATACCAAGAGCAGTTGTAGGTTTTAGAAGGGTTATAAAGTCATGCTGGAATTGATCAGAATTATTTGCATATCTCTTTGAATGATTTTTTGCTAATGAGAGGACAGTTAAGCATTGTGCAAACAGATCAGGAACGGTGGTAGGTTTCCTAAAATCTTGCAGATATGCTGGTATTAGAAAACTTCATGGAACCTTCTCTAAATTCAGAAGCTCAATATGCTGCATTCTTGGTTCGTTCTACACCTGACAATAGAGTTGTATGACTTGTGCAAAAACTGTAACATGTATGTACTGTTCAAGAAAGTGCTATGCTACTGTCTTGCAGCGGATTTTTGATACTAGTTCATCTTTCAAAAGCAGAAGGAGTTTTGGGAGGCAAGGATGTTATTTGTAGTGTTTATGAGTGTAGGGCTCTTAGACTTTCCTACTCACTCCTACTCCCTTCACTCAAAGGTAGCTGTTTTCCTCAACTGTTATTGGAAAAGAACTGGGGACAAGAGGCATATGGGGATTTTTTTATGATACTGTGCTAAATAATGCTATGCATTGAGTGTTCCTTGTAAGTTCCAGATGTGTAATGATCCCTCAAGTATATAGATTTTCAAAGACAATATACTCTGTGAATTACAAATAATTGCTGTCCTTTCTCTGAAGTTCATGTAAAATGAACTGAAAAGATCCACTGAATTGCAGAGCAAAACCAATGGGTGTATTTTCAACGGTTAAATTAAAATATGAGATAACAGCAAGAAAGAGTTTGAAAATAGAAAAGCTGAGTATATCATCTTCATTAAGTAGTGTAGACAGCACTAGAATAAGTTAGTGGACTTTGAATGGCATGTGAGGAATAAGCCATTCATAAGACAACTTCTTAGCTTTACTGAAAACAATGAACAAATAGTTAGGTTATAATTTTGTTATTAAATTTTTGCCATGTTATTGTTTTGATACGTGTCCTGGTTTCAGCTGGGATAGAGTTAATTTTCTTCCTAGTAGCTGGTATAGTGCTGTGTTTTGGATTTAGGATGAGAATAATGTTGATAACACACTGATGTTTTAGTTGTTGCTGAGCAGTGCTTACACTAAGTCAAGGACTTTTCAGCTTCTCATACCGCCCTGCCAGCGAGGAGGCTGGGGGTGCACAAGAAGCTGGGAGGGGACACAGCCAGGACAGCTGACCCAAACTGGCCAAAGGGATATTCCATACCGTATGATGTCATGCTGAACAAAAAACTGGTGAGGTTGGCTGGGGGAGTGCAGCCACTGCTTGGGAACTGGCTGGGCATTGGTCAGCAGTTGGTGAGCAATTRCATTGTGCATCACTTGTTTTGTATATTCTTTTATCATTATTATTATTTTCCCTTCCTTTTCTGTCCTGTTAAATTTTCTTTATCTCAACTCACGAGTTTTACCTTTTTTCCGATTCTCTCCCCCATCCCACTGCAGGGGGAGTGAGCGAATGGCCGTGTGGTGTTTAGCTGCCTGCTGGGTTAAACCATGACGATATGGTATGAATATAAAACATAAGACATTTTTCTTATACATTTGCACAGTAATACCATATAGTAGAAGTTACGTTCTCTAAGATAAGCACATACCAACCCATGTGTCTAAAAGTGTTGTCTGCAGACAACAGTCATAAAATGTTTAGTTTATCCCTTAGATTTTTTACCACTTTTCTTTGGCTCTTTGTACAGTCTGTACTGTGTTATCATGTGAAGTATGTCACCAAATACATTGTATTTCAGATATTAGTGTTAAAGTTTGTAAGAGTTGTTCTGAATATGAAAAAATATAGTGATCTGTCATAACAGAAGGCAAAATTTTAATTTTATGCCCAAGCATTCCTTTAATTTCATGCCCAAGATTCCTTTTTTCTCACATTTTATCTTGCCTGACCTCCTCACCTGTCATGGCAACCAAATATTGACTCCTTAGTGGTACATTATACGAAGTGTATCATATCCTGTTTCAACTCTGGTAGTAATTATCATTCCATGAGCATCAGAGATGTTCAATGCCTGTATCCTCTTGCATCAGTTGTTAGGTGGTCAAATATCAGACATCTATTACCCTTCAGTTATTATAGATAATGTGCTGTACTGAGACCTCCTCTCTTACTTGTGTGAGGGAGGTGATATGAGGTTTTGCGCATTCACCATTAAAAAAAGACTTTGAAAGAACTGCACTGTAGTACTGAGCAATTTAATATTTTGATGATCAGCCTTTTGTCCAGAGAGAACAGGAACACCTAATGTCCAAGAGGAGCAACTAGATGGGTCAGCATCTTGGTAAAGGTTATTGGGTTTGTAAAGAGGCCAAAGAAGCAGATCTTGCTCTGGTCCTGATCCACTGTGAAACAGAGATTGTTTCAACTATCCTGACTGAGGGACAAAGGAAAAGCTTTCTGTTTTGATAGCTGGAGGAACTGAGACTAACATGACTATCTTGAGCTTGAACACACAAATGAAAGCATCCATACTTAGGTACAGTATGAATGCCTATCCTCATTTTTATTATAGTACTACAGAACATGGCAGTAAAATCTTTTCCCCCTGGCATGTAGAAGAAATAGTTCCTCCAAAGTCAGCAAAGTCTAGCTCTGCTGGAGTCATGTGTGACAGTTCCCTGATAAGGAGTGAGGGGATAAATGCTTCAGACCTTTATAACTCATCTACCACAGATGATGTTCTTTCCAGAACACTGTCCTACACTTTTTCTTGGTTCCTGACTTTCACTTTAGTCACAGAGTCAGTATTTCTATTTACTTTTCCATACGTCATACCTGTAAACTGAGAGTGTTTTCCACTTTGACATCTAGGGAATTCTTTGCTTTTGTACTAGGAAAACTAAATTCTTAAGATGGTGCACAAAATGGTTCATATTAATTGCTGATGTGGACATGGCCTTCTCTGCATGAATACATAAACTGAATATGAAATATGTCAAGGTGTCTTGTGAAACCACCCAAATACAGCCTTTTGCTGTCACTGGAATGCGCCCATCAGAGCTGAAGCTGTATCAGTGGCTTTGCTAAAAAATGCCTCCATTCTTAATGTCTCCTGAAGCTTTATCTATATTCTTATCAACCACTGCAGTAATACTGAGGAAGACTCAAAGCTAATGCAGCATGTGATAGAGTGATTCTATTTGCTTCAAGAACTCAGCAACTGCTCCTGTGATGATTGTGGATATGGGAACTTACTGCTTGGAGCATTCACATTATGAATACGTACATCACTCAGAGATAGAGAAAGGTACCACTTTCTGATCACTGAAGTTCTTCAGGTTTTGTCATCCACATATAAATTATTCTCATCCTTATATCCCTCCTTTCCTATCCTTGAACAATCTCCTTTTTTTTGTTGGGATTCTGTACTAGAGGAGGAAATGACATTGTGTGTAGCTCCCTTTGCTTTGCCCATTTATGTGCTGACCATGTTCTCATGATATTGAGAGAGAAATCTTCTTTAGTCATAAGGGACAGCGCATCCATACACAGACAAGGGTAAAAGTACATTTAGAAGGTATTTCTCAAAAAGCTTTACTTGCTGATAGTTGCCTTTTTTTATCCTGGTTTTGGTTCTGAGATTATTTGTAGAACATGTTGGCTTGTGCTTTTAGGTTGACAGTCATAAAACTCAATTTTGGCTTATCCAAAACACGAGAATGTAGTTTCTTTCTCAGTGGCCATGCCTGTGACTTCAGTTGTGTTAACTACATTTGAAACTACAAGAATGAGCAAATTAGACTGGATTACCATTTTTATGTAGAACAAGTACAAGTACTGTACCATTACTATAGAAAATGACAGTTCTGAAATGAATAAGGACTGCTAAAAACCCAAACAACTGCAGAAAAGCAGGGACTTTGGTATCGGAAAAAACAGCTTTCTTTAGAATTACGATTATATCATTATTACATCTAAATATATCCTGAAGTCCAATGACAATTAGTTTGAACAGGCTATTTATTATATGAATGCTTTCTAGAACATATTATAAACGTAATGGATTTAAAATTATAATATACATTATCTATAGAAACTATAATATATATTATCTATAGAAAAAATAATAAAATATATCTCATTATTTAAATACTTTCCGAACTGCTGTTTGGTGAAATAAGTATATGGATAAAAACATAGAAAGACTGTGTCTGTATGCATGTTATAGTTACTTACTTAGGAGATATATTAAATACCCATGTTTCCTGTTTTATGCAGAAAATGTCAGATTTCACACATCTGTTGAGCTGGTAGGATTCTGTGAAATTCTAATGAGGAAAAATACCTACACTCAGTTTAAAATATTTGCCATAGTTGTCCTTGTTTATTTATAAGAGTTACTGTAAAATGTTATTCTGATTTGAAAAGTTCCAGTGAATATACTTTTACCATTATGTGGGAAAGTATATTTCTTTTCTGAGCATTACCAGTTTTTTAAAATGAGTGTTTAAAAAAGAAGCCTCACTATTAATTCTTTAACAATCCCATGTAAATAGTTTGCATAAAATGTTGCAATTTACATAAACTATTATTATATTTTCATTTTACACAGTTACTGCACTAGATTTTATGAGACCATTTATGATTTGAAGTTTGGCTTCTCTGAGGCTTCATTTACATGGTGACATGTGCTATACAGTGAACATCCAGCAGAAGTTGTTATAATCTTCTGCGTTCTAGTGTTTGTTCTCTGATGTTGGTATTTTTTGGCTCTTTTTTCTCCAGTAAATGTTGCCTTTACATGCAGTGGCCAATGATAAAAGTGTTTTGGAAGATTACTTCTTGTGAAGCTTGACCATGTTCTACCTTAGGTTTGATGTTACCAAGTAGGGAAATCTTTGATACCTTTTGTATAGCATTGCACTGCACTGTGGGCAATATGCATGTGCAGATACTTTTAAGGACATTGGTCCCCTTTTTATATCTCCGGTTTGTTTCTAGAAGTTAACCCCTCCACACTGGCCTCAGAATTCATACACTGAAGGCAGGCAGAGTCTCCAACATACAGCGGCTCGACTCAAAACCTGTTGGATTCTCCTTTTTTGGATTCCCAACCATCTCATGTCTTGTTTCTTGGCACTCTGCACATCTTGCTGTCTTTACGCGATTGATCTGATTTGTGTGTACTGCATCATTTCTGCTATTTATATGTTGGGGCCATCATAAGATTTGTGTTGTAGGTTTTGGGCAGTGAAGGTAGGCATAAAAAGACAGATCTTAGATTTCACCCTAAAGAGGGTAACTGAAAGGAAAACTAATCTCTCTGTTTCATAAACAAGGAATTTCTGCCAAGGACTCTCTGTAGGGTAGGGAAATGAGAATAAGGCAATCTCTCAGGTTTCCAGTTAGCAAGATTTTAATATGGTAGAGTTGAGGTTCAAACATAATTGTACAGACAACCACAATATTGCATTGACAGAGCGCTGAACTATGCTCTTATTGATCTATTTTACCTAGAATGCAGACCTGTTCTAACTGAATTACTGAAGTTCTGGTATTCCATTACATTATAGTTATAATATATTCTATGTTTAAAATTTAACTTCCTTAATATTTAAGGGTACAGGATACTTCTGAGGTTTTTATTGAGAAAGGTGATAGAGTTGACACAAAAAGTAATTACTTTTAAAACTGTCCATTTAAAAAAAATCAGTTTTGTTCAATTTTTCATTATGTTTAGTTTTATTTGGTGAAGGTTTTCTAAACTGCCTTTTTCAAAATTTTAAAACAGTTTATTCTAATTGGAATAGAGAGGAGTGGAGATGCATTCTCTGTTATTTAAAAAATCTGGAAAAAATAAGGTAAGGAGAACAGATTTTTTTCTGCTCACTCTTGAAATGAAAGTGAGGTTTTCTTCATTGGAAAAGATAAAAAAAAAATCTTTTAAGGAAGTTCATTCATTATAAATATTTCAGTAAGTGCTTTAAAAGGCAAAATTAAGTCTAATCTTCTTAATTATCTCAATATTGCCTATAGAAATAATCAAAGTAAATAGGTCAACAGTTCTTCAACATCAGTTGCTGGATTTCAGAATTCCATGAGAAACAACGATTAGAATCAAACTATATACCCATACAGGAGGTCCTAGGGGAATTTCCTAAACAAAAATCTAGAAACTGAACTTTTACTATGGATGTTTGAAGGGACAAGGGACATGACTACAAAAAATGCAGTGGTCAAAAGAAATTTCAGCCAAGAAGACCTCTGGGTGTCAGTCATGTGCATTATCACTATTGCAAAGTTCACAGAAGCCAAATGGCTCGTCAGTGGACCAAAGTACATAACTGAGATTAGCCAAAATATGTTTCTACAAAATTTCATTTAGAACATTACTTTAGAACAAAATATCAATGTTGATCACCATCAAGGGATTAGTTAGTGGTATTAATTTTTCAAAGAATTATAAAAACTGCTGGATGCAAAGTCTGAAAGCTGATCCCCTTTAACTGTGTGGAAATTAAAATGGATGAATTTGCAAAGCTAGAATTGAATGCTAATGTTTTTATGGGTGGCTACAGTGTTTGTCAAAATGAAATATACTATTCTGTAAAATCCAGTATATTTTCCACCTTTCATTTAATGAAGCAACAAAAGATTTTTAAATTTCCAATGAATTTAATAAAAAATTGGCACAATTATCCCATGAATCTCTTTATTTGCACCTTTCTGTCACTTCAGAGGCAGTGCAGTTGTATGGGAGGTATGTGTAGGTAATAGATATTGTGTTGAATATCACTGTTTACTTTTTTGATACCTTTCTCACTTTAATTTTTACAGCTGTACAATTGAAAGAACATTTGGTTTTGCATTAGCATCTGAATAAGGAGGTTTATTATTTATTTGCTTCATCTACTCAGCATAGYGCCATTAATGCAAAAATATTAGTCTTTGTAATGACAAAAAGAAAGTGTGTATCTAATGACCTTACTGTGAGTAATTAGCCTTTTCCCCTAGTGATGCAGAATTGTCCATCCCTAAATATATAAGAAAATGGAGAGCCTTTATAAATCTTTAGCTGGTCATAATGAAATAAATAAATGGACATTCCCATGCAGTTTCATCTTTTCCAGAATAGCATTGCAAGTGAAGTTCTCTCTCATAATATGCTCTAAAAATATTGACAGGTATATATAATCAAACTGTGATGATATAGAAGAAAAATTAATGATGCAATAATAGGCAAATAAGTTTSTGTTTAACAGTCTAAAACTATGTTATGCAGAAACCAATAATGGAATCGTAAACTCTTTTTTTTTTCTTTTCAGACAAAGCATATAAACTTAAGGTATGGAGGAGGATGTAGGATTGGAGAAGTTCTTAATTCTATGTAATTTCAAAATATTTTTTATACTTATATCAACTTTAACCTGAGTTTTGATACTGAATTGCATTCCATTATATTTATAGATCGAATTTATTCCAAAGAAGTAGCTTTTACTTCTCCTGAAATAAAAACTTTCTGTATGGAAAAGTCTGCAACAATGAACCTAAATCCAGTGTTAAAGTTTTAGAGGAACATTTTTTTATATCTTGTTTCCACATTATTCTCAATAAACACAAATGTTGGTTTTAAAGCGAATGTATTTTTCAAAAAAATGTAAGCATCTGTTCTGATATAGAGGCATTTTGCTACCAACTGCATAGCTCTAAAGAATTTGCTTTTTATCTTTTCTGGTCTTTGAATGATTGATGTTTTCTTCCATTAGCATTTAGAACCAATGGATCTGATGAGATGCTCTTCAATCAATCCCTGATTTACTGGCACTGTATATCATAACAATTGTTTCCAATTAACTTGTAATAAAATCTCTTAAAGTTACACTTTTCCACAGTTAGCATCAAATCTAAGATGTGTTTGCTCTTCCTTTTTGTTTTATAGTCTGTTGTCATTCATGTTTTCTGCAACAGCAGTGTTATTTATTCAATTTCTTTTTGTCTTTCAACTTTCACTTGTGTTCTGCTTGCTTTAATACTTTTTTATTTTTCACTTCTGTGGAGTCACTAATTTGCTCTTATGCCTTCTGAAGCTATATTCCTGACACCACTGATGGAGTCAGTGGCCCCTACTACCTGAAGGCGTCATGCTTGTACTTCCAGTTCAGTGCTTTGATACCAATCTGTTTCCACGATATCAAGAAAGAAAAGTACTGTGACTTACTTAAGTGACATATCCAAGTTGCTGCCAGCAAATCAGTACTGAGCCCTAACACAATCATGGCACCAGACGTCATGAAGATCTGTCTTCATCAGTTCATTTTCTTTATCTTCTTACACGCTGGCAATTCTTCAGTGTGCTTCCCAACACAATTTTACATTTTTTTCAGGAGCTTTCAGAGAATTACCAAGACCTTGAGATTGATCTCATATTGGTTCAAGACTTAGGAACTTTCCAGTGTCCTGCATGTCCTTTGAATTTGCCTATACATAAGGTATACATGCTTAATATGTATAAGCAGTGCCAAATTCTGGTTTTGCAATATGAAAACAGAAAATATCCAGTCACTTTCTAAAGATCTTGAATATTGCTTTTCTCCTTCGGAATATTTGTGATCATGACTGATCACAAAATTGAAGTAGAGGCAAAATTGTAGCCCTAGACAAAGCTCTCCCGTCCTTGATTCTTTCAGTAAGAAAAATGTATTTGCCTCTTATCCACAACAAAATTAGTTAATTGTCAAGCAGCACTATTAAGCACTATTTCTATTCAGCAGGGCAGGGACAAACATTTCAAACTTTTGATAGACATGAGAGAGATACTTAAGTCTTTATGTTCTGAAAGACAACTAGTTCTTCTCGTTCAAAACTTCTTTAAATGTAGCTATTGACAGACCTGATACTGGAGCATATGCAAAAATCTCTGGAGTTTCATTGAAACCATTAAAAGAAGAATTCCAGAACAGCCACTTCTTGACTTTCAAAGATGTTGGACTCCACAAAGCAAAAGTTTCCTCCCTGTAATCAGGGTTTCTTGACTGCAGATAAAGATAGGACTAAAAATGCTCAATCAGTTGTGAGGTCTGTTCAAATCTTTCTTTAACAGTAATTAATTTAATACACTGCTATTTAGCCAGAGCCATTTATGGTTCTTTTATAGGTGTTTTGATTACAGGTTGAGTCTCCAAAATTCTGTCAGTAGTAGCAGGTCATCATAAGGCAGACTGCACATGTGCTTCTGATTCTCTGCTTTACAATTTGGAGGTAGACACCTTCATGGGAAAGAACCCAACTAGATACTTATTTTTTTCTTTCACATCTGAAAAATCAGTGTCACTACATACCCTGTAGAATAGACTGTTTCCTGGCCTTGCAGCTGGTCTCTGTTTTACCAGTTCAAGCCTTTAGACTGGTAAATCCTTTGATTTCTCCAAGATTTATGCCTTTACTTCATTTCCGGGGCTCTAAAGAAGGTTGAAGCGGGATAAACTTAATTATTTCTAGTACTTCAAATTTTTGCATCCTTTTATTTTTTTCAGATCTTCTGCACCAACATAATCATGGATAAAGGGTACATCAACATAAAATAGTCTTAGAGCATTCAGATCTTATTCTACAACCGCGGTCTCTTTTAGTGTCGATACAATTTAGTTCATGTGCCAAAAAAGAACTTCAGGGAGGTCAAGAATATTCCATACATAGAAAAGACTGTATATGAAAAAAACAAAAACATTTTTCAGCTTTGGCTGACATGAAGAATTGTCACCCAAAAAGTATTATATACTATTTATTTTGGAATACTTGTAAGGTTAAAGCAGACAGGTCTGTGCTTATAGTTGCTGATGTTATTTTAGTAGCTTTATTATTTTAGTAGCATTTTTTTTCGTTATTATTTTAGCAGCATTTATTACTTGTGTAACTTGCCATCCACAGAAATTTTCTCCCAAACATTTAATGCATATGTGGTTTTATTCCCCATATTAATTCTCCACTTGAGTCCTCATAAGAATTAAACTTGTTTTTTTCAAAACTGTTGGAACTGCCATTTGGAGTGCTGTGTTATCAGTGAAAGACTACTTGTAGTTATTGTTACTTTAGTTTGTAGAAAACATTTTACACCACATTCCTACTGAAAAAGTAATTAATTTCTTCCAAATTGTCTCTAGCAAATTATTCAAAAATATGATCTCTCACTTCCCTCTGTCAGTCTGTGTATATACTTAAGCGTGCATTTTCTAAAATTCCTCCCAAACATAATAAAGCAAAAATTCATGCCACAGATGTAAAAAGATATTGTCTTTCAGATGAAGAGTTAGTTTCAGTAACTCCGGGCTGTGTGTTTCTTTTTCTTTGGCTGCGGATACAGGGGAAGACCTGTTTCAGCTCAGAGACCATCAAAATCTGTATTAGATCAGTATGTAATACCATGAACGTAAATCCCCTGACTCATGTTAGAGCTTGTTCAAGCAGGGCTCAGCTGTTTCCACTGTGTACCTTAAAAGGGTTGCAGTTCTAGAGATTTACTGAGTAGCTGCGTGATCCTTGGTGCATAAATTATCAACCACCAAATGCTGGTGGCAGCATGAACAGAAGATCCCAAGTAAGGAGAGTGAATCAGTGATTTTATCAGCTCAAATTATGTTGTAGCTTCTGTGACTTGTAGAGCCCAAACTATTTGCTAATAAGCATTAGTTGCATCAATCGATCCTCAGACAGGGGAAAAAAACCCCAACACCTCAGGCTTGCTTTACAGTAACTTTCTTTTCCGTAGCTGGGGGACTTATCAACTGTATTACAATGACTTTGTGGCACTTGGTATCGCCATGCTCTTTATGCCCTGGGAAGGGACACATATGATATGTAACAGACACTACTGGAAAAACGTTGCTAAACTCCTCTGGGGAAGCTCTATGGAGTTGGAGGGGCAGATGCGCATGAACACAGTAATTTTAAGATAAGTTACTTCTTATTTTACTGTTCATATTATGAACAGGGTACTTTATGCCTACAAAAGAAACAGTCATTCCTGCCTGGGGAAACCAATTTCATTCCTCACAACATCAAGTTTAAGTAGTATAACCAATTAATATAGATCCTTTAATAATTAGTTCATTGTGCTGATGCACCTGATTGTCAAAATCAATTGTTCTTATCTTTTGAATAAAACACTGCTGTCAGAGTGACCATTCGAAATGAGGATTGATCCTGTAAACCACGGGGATTTATATCATGTTTATAGGTATATCATTATGTGGACAAAATCATTGATTCTAAGATTTGTCTCTACAATTCTTTGCAAACTTTTGTCACACAAACGGAACCATAAAATAACTCTTGGATCACTTGCAACACAAAGTGATTGRTATTAGTGTACATAAAACGAGGGAAGAATAACATGAAACACATTTTCTCTGTGCTGCAGACAGCAAGTATCCCTTGCTTGTCTGTAACAGTCATGGCTAGGTTAGTGGTGATCTCTGTTTGCAGCCTAAAAGGACTAAAGTTTAGTTATTACAAGAAATTCTGTATGGCCTGAGGTACTGGACTGGTAATTCATCATTGTGTTGCATGGCGTTGCATCTGCTTTCCTGTTGCCTAGTTCAGCAGCCGTTGTGCTAACCATTTGTTGATAGTTTTGAGGAGGGCATTTAGTGTTTTTATCTTCTTGCTTCCACATATTTTATTATCTCAGTATGAATTTATATTATAGCAGACAGGAACTGCACTTCAAATGTGCTCAGCAAACACACAAAAAAGTGTTCCAGCTTCCTGCTGTTCCAGGAAAACAGAGACACTTCCTAGGCTGCTATGTTGAATAAGAGAACATAAAGAGGAAAAAGTATATGTGCTGAATCAGGTAGAAATTTCCTCTAGCCCAGTATTCCACCTCTGATGATACCAGATGTCCAGGTAGAGTGTAACAACAGGGCAAGCATGTTGTAATACTTCACCAGAGTAATCACCTGACTTTCTGATCTCTTGAGCCCAACTTTTTTTAAATTATTTAATAAACCTCAGTGGATATTTCCTCCTAGAAATTCTATGTCCCTTTTAAATCTCTGCAAGTTTTTGATATTCATAAGAATCCACACACCTTAACTACACATAGTGCAAAGAAATATTTTATTTGTTTTTAATATGGCCTTTGCTAGTTTCACTTGATTTCTCTACTCTGTGACTCAAGTTTCGTTTCATGTAAGAGCTTTCAAGAAATTCCCCTGAATTATACTTTTTTTCCACTGAAGAAAGTAACGTCATTTGAATGTAGAAATGTAGAAAATGTCTTCCCATATTTCAGATGCCAGTTCCAGAATGTTTAAAGAAGTTGAACGTACCTGTAGACAAAGACTGATGTACCAGAAGTCTTTGATTTCAAGTTTTGCTGAAGAGCAAAAGAACAAGCACGTGAATCGTGGTGGTTTTTATCAGTTCGCAAGTCTACAAATTCAGAAGTTTGAGTGCCAGAGATAAAACAAATGTCAGGATTGTCTACTTAAATATCTTATGATCAGTTTTGAGATTCATATCCCTGTTCTCCTGGAACAGGAGAAAGAGGTTTAGTGTATATTCTAGTGTATATTCTGGCATGCTGAGTTTGGTCACAGTTTGACCATTCCTCTCTTTCATAAAAATAAAATGCCCTTAAAGACTTTTTTTTTCTTGCCTACATTCTGGGAAATCCTCTGTAGAAATGCCAATGAGTGGCAGTCAGGTATTTAAAGGATGTATGCTCTTTGCTTTCTGAACCTCAGCTCGTCTTTCACAGGAGAAAAAGAACCATTTCACTTTATCTCTCTCAGCTGACATAAGCTATATGGTGAGGCAATTTTTGGGACTGGGCAACTAGTATAACTGGTCATATAGACATAGCCACTTATAGAATCTGGAGAAGGCTATTTTCGTTTCTTTGGTACGTTGTTATTCTTTGTCAAAATGTCTGGACCATTTTAAATTATACAAAATAGTAGGACTTCACTCATTTTGTACTGGGGTATCTATACTGGTGAATATTACTATATTGATGTTCATATGCTACAAGCAAACTTTTCTGTCATTTTTCCATATTCCTTACATATGTGAAAGTACTGCAATGATGAAAACATTACTTGTTTGCAGGTATTGAATGCTAACATATTAACATCAAGCATTGTATGTTTGTTAAGGAAGGTATCAGCCTGAAAAACAGGTTTTACCTCTACCCAAAGATTAATAAAGGAGATAATCACATCTTCTTCACTAAATTCTACATCCTTCTTTTTATTACTTTGAGATTTCTGAAAGACACATAGCATTTTAATATTGTAATGATGTAGAGAGTGACAGTTCCGTATAGGAAGAATTTTTTTATCTAGTTGCATAACCACAGCAAGTTTCTAGCCAAAGTTTTCAGAAATTACATATAAATACAGATACAAAAGTGGATATATCTTGATTAAGACATCACATAGAAAAAGGAGTAAAATAATTGTTAATATGCTAACTGTCTTGGGAACTCCCAAAATTCAAGTAGCTCCAAGGGATGGCTAGGAACCTGTTCAGGCATGCTGCTATTTCCCTTGGATAGTTTTGTCTTTAAAAGGTTAGAATCTAAATTACCCACTTGGGAACAGATTCAGAAAAACATATGGATTCTTCAACATTATCACTGTGACCCCAGAAGAACTTAGACTTTATTAGTCCACTAATTCACAGGATTTTTTTAGAGACACAGGAGATGATAAAGCAAGGTTTGAAYTTTACAAAAGTTCCCTAGCCCTCCTGGGTTCTGGGCAAACTTGTAGCTATAATATATGGCTAAAAAGTTTGTTGTTTCAGAAGTGTTCCCAACATGTATTTATGTTGCCCTCCCAAACAGAGCGTGAACTAGCAGCAACAGGGTCTGGTTCTTTTAGGATTCACATATAAATGTTGGCTTGAACCTTCAACCAGTGACCTGGGAAAATTAATCCGAATTCCTTTATGCTCAAAATATATTTTTCCTACCTCAGACATGCATTTTTTGACTTAAAAAGTAGTCTGTTGAAGGGGAGAAGAGCAACAGGGAGGTAAACAGAATAACATGTAATATTCCTCTCTCAAAAATAAAACCAAAATTATTTATGATTCCTTTCTTCAGATTTTGGTTAGACAACTACTAGGACAGGTAGTTGCTCCCCACCTCCTGTGGTAACATTTCACTCGCAGCTTGGGACTGTCAAGTCAGAGGGCTGCCCTCGCTCCTGCTGGATCGACAGGCTTCATCCAGGGAGCAGCCGACGGCAACGTTTGCTCCAACTGCTCTAGTCGTTCTGCTAGCTCTGCTTTTCTGCAAGGGTACCCCCAGCACATGGGATTACAAATTGTCCTCTTATATAAACTAGACTCTTAAGCAGACTCTTCTACCTTTAAAAGCTTTTAGACTATAACTTTTGCATTAGAAGACTTTAAAATAATCGCCTTAGATTAGGGCAGCCACTCATCACATGGACATTTGGGCTTAATTAGTTGGCCCAGGCTTCTACACGCTCTCATAATTGTAAACTCTCCTCCACTCCACTTTATAATGTGCATGCGTTTTTAACAGAAATACCTCCCAAATACAACAGGCAACAACATATGTAAATTTAGTAAGTTTCAGGCTTGCTCGTTGGGGTTGTTTTTTGTGCATCTCTCCTCTCTACTGGGTAGCACTGTCATCACTAGCCATGATGTTTTAAAAATGTATTTTAAAGATGTACATTTTAAATGTATTTGAAGGAATATTTTGAAATGTGGAAATCAGCCATCCTGTTTTATAGTTATGAAATTAAAAGAAATTCTGAATGTCACAAGTCTCTGAAATTTCAATATTCAACTAATTCTATGGGTAAAAGTCTGCCTGGGCTCCTCTTCCCCCAAGGGCTTTTTAAAGGAAAAATTAATGAAAAATAAAATAGAATTCCTTGTCAAAAATCAATTTAAAAATAAATTAAATCAGATTGTATCTTTGTAACCTAGATAAAATACCTTAGAAAATTATGTGACTGTTGCAAGATTATGCATTATAATAAAAGGAAGTTCAGTCAAAATCAGATTTAAAGGAACGGAAGTTTTTCTTATTACAGAAGCATACATTCCAAACAACTTTAACTTCACCTGGTAGCAAACTATGAGAGTCAAAAATTATATTAGTCTTTAAAATCAAGTTAATTAAATTGAAAACATTAAAATTATTAAGAAAATACATGAGTATTGCATTGTGTCAGTTTTGCAAATAAGTTGGAAAATGAGAGTTTTGAAAAGTAATATGTGGGTGAAGAATTTGATGCATTCCCTGGCAATTAAGATGATAATTTCTATGCATAAAGGTCTTACCTACCTCTTAGGTAGAGGATGTGTTCTTTTTAGTAGTTTCTACTGTAACTATTTACAACATCATTTTCTGTACAAATCATTTATTAATAAGATTTTCTTCAGTATAAATATATTCAGCAAAATCCTAACCACTTGAAATTCATTTGCAGTTTTTCCATTTGTTTCACTGTGACTATAATCTTGTCACCTATATTTTGCAGATGTTCATAAATGAATGAGTTAGGGAAATTGTGGAAGTGACCTATAATTTTATTTTTTAGAAAGGTATTTTGCAGTAAGTGTAATCAATTACTTTTCTCTTTAGGCTGCTCTGGAGCAAATCATTAAAGAAAATCTGTGGTTAGCTCAAGAATATCAAATCTTTCAGAACTACTACTTAAACAGTAAAGAAGACCTCACAGAACTCTATGACAATAGAATCAGGGTGGAAGCTGCCGTTAGAGATCATCAGCAGGTAAAGTGCTAATATCACTCATTCAATTCATTTATCTCATCTCTAAAATTCATTTGATTAATGCAGATACTTACTAACAACAGAATACTTGCTAGTAATACCTATCACCTGAATTCTTATTTTCTTCTTGGCTATTTCACACTTTCTGTATTTTCATTTTTTTGCTTGCTTGCTGTTTTTTTTTTTTTTATTTTTACAGAGCAGTTCATGTAAGGTATTCAAAATTCATTATTCATGAATTCCACTTTTGCACCTGAAATGTATTTATTTTTGTATATAGATACATTATGCAGTAATTAAAATGTACCTTATCATTCTCCATAAAACACTTTTTCTGGAAATTGTGAGTTTTATGACAGTTGCAGTCAGACTCTGTAAGCCTTTAATTTAGAAAACAGTCAAATGAAAACAAAAAAAGATAAAATCTAGTTTGAAGAGGTTCCATGATGGAGGTATAGTGGCCAGGTGTAATGTTTTATTGACTAGTTAGTTACATTTAAAAAGGATAGGTTTTGTTTGTTTGGTTGGTTGGTTGGTTGTTTTGTTTTGTTTTGTTTTGTTTTGTTTTGTTTTGTTTTTAATATAACAGTGAAACCTGTGGAACCTGAATCAAGTGATGTTGTAAAACTTTGTTGTGGAAATGTAATGCCAATTCGCAGAAAAAATCTTTTCTGTTTCTTTCCTTTGTATTTATAGATAGCTCTCAAAATACAAGCCTATCAGTACCAACTATAATCAATTAAAAAATATTGTTCAGATATTTTAGTCAGGTTATTGCTTGCTTGCCTTTCATGTCTATATTTCTGAAAATTAATATGCATTTAAGTCGTCATGCTCACAGACTTTAAGTTCACATTAACAATTTCAGGTAAGAATCTTTATTAACTCAGGTCATTTATGCAGGAAACAGGTCCTGATATATTGATATTTTAGACCGTTCTCTAAAAGTACAGTGTAGAAGTCTTCAAATAAATAAATTAGATGTGAAATTCAGATTATTTGCTAGTACTTTACTCTTATCAATCCATTTTATGTCTTATACCCATATCTTCATCCATTGCTCATTTCTTCATATACTACCTCAGTTAATCTCTAATTTTAAAATTCAGTGTATTCAGTTTGTTCCTGACAAATATAAATAAGAAAATCCCTTCCAAAATATTCTTATTAACTACACAGCCCTTCTATATTTCAAGAACAAAGTGGGKTTTAAGTCATATATTCTTAGGGATAACCATATTTGGAGAACAAGTTGGAGATTTAAAACATAAAAAGTAGAAGAAATTATAGCCTATTTTTCTTCACCAAGTGAGTGTCAATTATGTTCTGTCGATGTGATAGCAGAGGCAATGCTATGAGTGTTGAAATGTTTTCTTAAAAGGACTGGATTCTAGAAGGAATTTAAAGTATTTTTTTCTGAATGCAGAATTAGGGCATACTCTCTTCAAGCCTCTCTACAGAAAAATATTTCTATGTTACGTTACCATCTGGATCTTTTATTTCTTTGGATGTAAGAATATCTGTCTTCTACATTCTCAGAATTTAATAGTTCTTGGTAATATCTATGAAACAGATTTCCCACTCAACAGTTTACCTTTTCTGGACATAGTACGGATGATATTATCATGCATCTCAATGATGTAGTCTGGAAGCAAAGAAAATTGCAAATGAGTTGGCATATATTATTGCTTTTTTCCTTCTCAATTTGAATACAATAAAATAAACATAGTAAAATATAGCAAAATAGCAATGCAATACCAACAGGATCTAGTTTCATCAGCAGTGCTATATAATCATTTGTTTGGCTTTTAAAAATCTTGTTTATGAAGAAAATGGTTATGAGTATGTTGCTATTCTATAGGAGCTTATAATCAGCTTTACATTACATATACATAGCTTGTGTTAGAAATTAGTGACGGCAATGTTTAGAATTTCTGACAGTCCTCTGTGCCATTCAGCAGTGGTATGTGTATGAAGAAGAGAAATTCTATTCACAATATTAATTTGAGGATTACAGCGACAACTAATCTAATTTGCTTTTTGATAACTTTTCACTTTATTTTAATAGTTGGACTAGTTATTCATTTAACAAAATATTTCTACCATTATCACATAAAGAAAGTATTTAGAAACTATGACAAAAGGAAAAAACGTGTTGAATACATACAGCTCCTATAAAAACAAGCTGTATTTTCTTCTTAGGTTTTTGCTAATAAGTGGATTACAACTGCAACAGAAAATCAGTTCTGGAGGAGTGTCAAAGTAATAATTTTTCTAGGTGCTGTGCTATATATATGCACTACAGTGACATGAACATTCAAGAAGAAGAAAGTGTGTTCATCCTTCCCTAAATCCTGAGAACTTTCTTCCCTATATATACTAATGTAAAAGGCAAATTGCTTTTTTTTTTTTTTTTTTTTTTTTTTTTTTTTTTACAATTTTAACTGGATATAGTAACTGCTCTAACTAACGACGTAGGTTTGCCTTGGGCTCCTCAGTAGCTGCTTTGTTCAGACCCCAAAAATGCTCCATCTTGATGATGGGTGAAATGATGCTTTGGTAAGATGAAGTGTTTTGTCATGACTTTGTAAGCTTCTTTGCACTGAGGAAGGTGCCCTTATTGAGTAGAGGGGATATACATTGCTGAATAGAGGGGCTATGCCCATAAAAAGCATAATACCTTCTTCTGCATAGGGAATGCAAAGGCACGCTCTTGGGAGGAGATGAGTGTTTTCTTCCTATTGCTATACATATGAGATGGATGAGAAGAGGATTTCCTCTCCTGCTGACATTTTCTGGATGTTGGTAACTTTTCCTCTGGATATTTAAGGAGAGCCTAGCATGCTATAACAGATAGTAGCCTGGCGGATAACACACGTGCAAGTTTCACGTTTACTGTGAATGAGAAAAGCATCCTTGCTTTCATAAATTCCTGCAATTAATGAAGAGTTACTCTATAGCATTGGTAGTATGATGCTTTTGTGTGTGTGTGTGTGTGTAATTCTACTTCTGCTTTTGTCTTCTTAACTATGTCCCATTATTATATTATAAATTCTGCAATTCTAACTAATTCCATGAGAATTTATGTTTTTATTAAGCTTCTGAAATCAAGAAGCCAGGTAAGGATCTCAGCTTTAACTAAGAAGAGTTGAAGTTTCGAAAGTTCTTTTCTGTGTAAGATGTTTCAAAAAGTTATTCCAGTGAACTCTCAAGGATCAGAAACCAGAGGAGATTAAAAAAAGAGTCCCAGGAGACTCTGTGGAGAAGACTGAGAATTATCCTGAAGAACAGAGAGGAAAAGGGGGGTGGTGGGGATAAGGACAAGAGGAAGAAGCTTCATAGCAGAAAGGAGGGAAATCTGTGTAGGGAAGAGTGAATGGCAAAGGAAGTATCAGAGAATGTACAGGGAAGGCAAAAAATCTATAAATAGAAAAATGTCAGAAGTGGGTCGTCAGAATAGAGAAACACTCTTGATTGTTGGTAGTGTCCTACTGAAGGGAGGAACTTAGATTAAGTGATCTAAATAGAGAATAAACTTTCTGTGAAGTAGAAAGGAATACATAATATGACAAATGTAAGGGGTGATGATTCATTCTTTTCATCAAAATTAAAAAAAAAGGAAAAGCTACAGTAAGTTTTTCTTAATTTTATAGTGTGTGTGTTCCATTAAAAGTCTATTTGTCAAATTGTAACCTCAGATATTTTCCTTGCTTCTGGTATAAACCAGACCTTGGTTCTTAAAGACAAGCATTTCAGAAATGTGTTCTGGCATGTATAAGAACAGCATCATGCACGTGAGAAACCTTTTCTGGCTTCATTCATATTTACAGTGCTGATCATAGAATCATAGATTCATTAAGGTTGGAAAAGACCTCTAAGATCATCAAGTCCAACCGTCAACCCAACACCTCCATGCCCACTAAACCATGTCCCTAAGTGCCTCATCTACACGTCTTTTAAATACTTCCAGGGATGGTGACTCCACCATGTCCCTGGGCAGCCTGTTCCAATGTTTAACCACTCTTTCAGGAAAGAAATTTTTCCTAATGTCCAATCTAAACCTCCCCTGGCGCAACTTGAGGCCATTTCCTCTCRTCCTATCGCTCATGCCTATCATCATCTCATGCCTATCCCTTGGCAGAAGAGACCAACACCCACCTCGCTGCAACCTCCTTTCAGGTGGTTGTAGAGGGCGATAAGGTCTCCCCTCAGCCTCCTCTTCTCCAGGCTAAACAGTCCCAGTTCCCTCAGCCACTCCTCGTAAGACTTGCTCTCCAGACCCTTCACCAGCTTCGTTGACCTTCTCTGGACACGCTCCAGAACCTCAATGTCCTTCTTGTAGTGAGGGGCCCAAAACTGAACACAGTATTCAAGGTGCGGCCTCACCAGTGCCGAGTACAGGGGCATGATCACTTACCTACTCCTGCTGGCCACACTATTTCTGATACAGGCCAGGATGCCAATGGCCTTCTTGGCCACCTGGGCACACTGCCGGCTCATATTCAGCTGGCTGCCAACCAACACCCCCAGGTCCTTTTCCGACAGGCAGCTTTCCAGCCACTCTTCCCCAAGCCTGCAGCGTTGCATAGGGTTGTTGTGGCCGAAGTGCCTTGTTGAACCTCATACAGTTGGCCTCGGCCCATCGATCCAGCCTGTCCAGGTCCCTCTGCAGAGCCTTCCTACCCTCAAGCAGATCAACACTCCCRCCCAAYTTGGTGTCRTCTGCAAACTTACTGAGGGAGCACTCAATCCCCTCGTCCAGATCGTTGATAAAGATATTGAACAAGACCAGCCCCAAAACTGAGCCCTGGGGGACACCGCTCGTGACCGGCCGCCAGCTGGATTTAACTCCATTCACCAGAACTCTCTGGGCTCGGCCGTCCAGCCAGTTTTTTACCCAGTGAAGAGTACACTGAACTGATGTTCAGTTTTTCAGTATTACTTTTCTCTGCAACAGTGTTTGGAGCCATCATTTTTTGTGGTATGAAAAACAGGCAAGTTAAGCTTAAAAGGGGATATTCATTCTAGTGCGTCTGAAAACTAAACTCTGAAATGCAGATAGTTAAAAAATTCTGAGCTACCATTATGTTCCTTTGACTTAGTATAATTTTTTAAATCACATTCAAGCATTTGAAGGTTTTTAAACCATATTCTTATTGTGTGCCAAAGACTTTAGAATCTGCTAGTTCATTTGTAATCCTATCTCTAGACAGTATTTTGTAGAGATTTCAAATGACTGCAGAGATGTAACGGCTATATGACTTCAACATGATGTTTTGCTTACCTAATTAATTTTATATTTTTAAAAAGTATCATATTTTCGGACAGCTGCTGGCCAGACCATAAATACATAATATTTAGTTTCATTAACAAAAAAATAATTTTTTTTTTCTGTCTGCAAAGATACTTTATTACATATATAATTACTACCACAAAGCATTTATATTTATCCTAATGTTTAATTTAATCAAATATCAGTGCAGTCTGATACTCTTACTGTCTGTTAGTTTACTCTCTCTGAGAAAGACACTTTCCTCCACAAAGACATTCTTAATTTGGTTTCCCTCACTTATATCTTCCACTGACCAATGGCATGTTTGTCACGTTGGATGTGCTAGCTTCATCATAGCATGAATCACACATTTCCATCTTTTCTAGATGACATGGGAACAAACTCTGGTGGATCTTGACATTATCTTTAAAAACATTGTATTTAGTACCTAATATTTTCCCTAAACATTTGCTTTTGAGGGCAATTAGATTTTTTTCTTTCATAATGCTGATCAATTATTTGTTTTTACATGCGTATTTTGATGTGGCAAAATCTTATGTGTAAAAAATTTGTCTTTATGTGGTAGACTTTCAGTAACAAAATCTTGCCTAATACAGCTTCTGCCCTGCAAATATGTAACAGCAGTTTCTTCTGGAAATTTCAATGGGCTAGCGTATTAGCACCAGGAATATGATTATTCATGAAAACCAAATCTAATTATTTACCATATCTTTCTTTTTGTACTGAACAATTTTAGAATATCTATTCCATGAGTAAAATTTGATACTTCCAATGTATTGTGCTAACATGTCAATGATTGTACTGTAGACATTGGCATTTGTTCTCGTAATGAAATTAGAGTTGATTCCTGAATATAGAGGTATGAAATGTCACTATAWGTTAAGAACCTATTTACTTGAATCTGTCCTTAACACTGCAAGTGGCACAGTCTTACAAAACTTTGGTAATTATTTTTGTTCACATAATTTCTATTTAAAAATAGTCTCCATGCAAATTATAATTGCTTTAAAATGTAAGTAAATTATTCATTCTCGTATTCATGATCTGCTATCTTCAGGTGGCCACATTACAGTAAGGTTTTGGGGGGAGGAGGCCTATTGATTTCTGTTTCTTTTTTTTTACTTTCTGGATAACTGACATATTATTGCAGTAAAACATATGTAGGGTCAATTCATGCTGAATAGTTATTAGAAACCATGATAACAAAAGTCATTACACTGCAGTTCAGTTTTGACAGTAAAATTTCTGCAACATTATCACAAATCCTCATGCATTAGTGCAATGATCCTTACTATAGTTTCATATTAGAATCAAAAGACTGCTGTAGCATGCTTGATACAAAAAGTCATGCAAGTCAAGTGAAGTTCTTTTATGCTTTTATAGAGAACATATTTTCATGTCTTTCTCATGCATGTTATCTGACTCTGAGCCCTCTTGGATATTTCTGCCTTTAGTATATTGCTCATCTGGGATATAAATGTTTTAAAAATAATGTCCCTGTTGTTTAGAAAGACCAGATAGAATATGAAGTAAATCTGACAATGGACACATGTCAGTTTAGGCAATTAATTCCTTCTGATTTTGTTGTTCCCATTCATTGACCTAACTGAAAAAAATACTGTTCTCATATAAACAAAAAAAATAATTTCTGTCTCTAAATTGTGGTTTTGCTTAGTCAGTTCACTTATCTGGAGATCCTGGATTGCTTCATATCTTCACAAGACTAATTGTGAAAGCATGGATAAAATTATGGCCAAAAATGGCCCCCCATTCCCATTTTCTTACAAATCTTAAATGAAAAATAATACTGTCAAGGATTCAGAGTGAAAGAAATGAAAATTATCATAGAAGAAATACCAGAATTTTTATCTGTTTTTAAATTAAATGTTTAACCAGCTTTCAGAGCTGTTTTGATTAGGAACAGAAATGGGTAATGGAGCCGACATTTGTTTTTTGCCAGTATAACAAGACTAGATAGTAGCTATTTAGCAAAAATATGTCGTTTCCAGTATTTTTAACTGAGGTTCTTTCTGCCTTTAGAGTTTTGACACAATGGTAAGTTGACAGAATAGCCAGTTTCATATGAAAACATGAGGAAAAAATGTATCTTCAGTAAGTTTTCATTATGCAAATTTACTAAACTTTCTTTGAGCTAATTATATTTAAACAATGTAAACATCAAGTTAATGTTATAATTAAATTTGAATCAATAACTCAATAAGTTCAAATGACTCGATCAGAAAATTAATACAACAGGCAGACAAACCAAATTATTAGTTTGATAGCAAAAGGAAGTTATTGAGATAATTTATAGAGAAGTCAATCTCCTTTACATATGCATCAGCCATATCAGTGGCTAGTCAGGTTACAGTTTTGTTGCATAGGACAGAAGCAGTCACAGAACACAGTGATGTCTGTAGGACTTCAGTGTTAGTAAGATCCTACAGTCTCCCAGAAGAAGGTGTCCCATTACAGGAAGTGAAATCTCTTTGTTTTTTTCTAAAAGAAATACAGAAATTTGATAATTCATTTAGGCATTTATTTTTAAAATTGAGTGTTCTCTAATGCCTGGAGAGAAAAGATGAGGAAAAAATGCTTTTTTCTCTGTATATTCATAGATGTTTTCAGGATACTTTCCACCTTTTCTGCCTCAGTACCACCTGTGGTATCAAGACAAACAAGATGAGTCAGGATATTCCAAGTAGTTGTAATGGCTCAGGCTTCTTACAGTATACAATCTTTAAATAGGGTGTCATGGATGGTGATGCCATTATGCACAGACCTTGATTTCACAAAGCCAGCAAGTTTGACTGTAGATCAAATATTCCTCCAGTGCTATATTGACAGGAGTTGATGCTAAGGAGGCTGTGATCTCAGCTTTTGAGTTTAAAGGTATGGGGCAATAAACAAAAATTATCTTTTGTAAAACATCAAATAATTTAATCAGTAGAGATTTTTTTCATGTGTTGAATTGCTGCATATCAGTAACTTCACTTAGAGGCAAAATTATAGAATCATAGAATTAAAAAGATCAAAGAAACTTGTGTGAGCTCAGTTCTTCCACTAAGCAGCTTTTTACCTTAAAGGATAACCTTCTTTTTCATTATTTCCTAATAGATTCTACCTTTAATTAAAAAGAATATAATTGTTTTCTTTTTTCTCCCCACATCCATATGCTTCTTCCAGACTCTATTCAGCACAGGCCGAACAGAATAGGAAAAGACAGACTGGGGTAGCACCTCTTTTTTACTAACCAAAGTAGAAAGAGATGGACATTGTTAGCACTTCCTCTACTAGACAATTCCTTCTAACATGTACAGAAACATTAGTATGCCTGTATGCACACATTGCAGGAAAGACCTGGTCTCAGGCTGATCAGTCCTCAGTCAGCTGGTGGGTGGGATCTTCTGTCTTGTTTCATGTATCCATGAAAATACTGTTTAACTAGGAGACTTAGCTTTGGGCAAGTTTTGCAACACACTTCCCTTAGGAAGTAAACCTTACCCTGATCCCAGTGTTCTGAGATTTTTGTACTGGGAAATCTATGTATGCGTGCTGACTTGCCCCTAATATAACACTGGTTTGTTCTGTAACACTTTACAGAGATGTTAGAATTATTACTGAGTCACAAATTTATTTAATCAAAAAAATGCAGAATCAACAGGCAGAATAGCTTCCATTATTAAATTCAACTCCCCCCCCCCCCCCCCCTTTTTTTTTCTTTAAGGTTTTTACTTTCTTTCTCTTATTTACGCGCAAAGTAGCCAGGTTGAATGGTTGCAGAGTAGTAAACAACTTCCTGAGGAAAAGTTCAAAAGATATCCATGTCTTATTTTATCTACTTTACATGTTCATTTTTAACCACATGGATTAATAGTTTGAGATTTACATTCTTATTAGCTACATAAATTCATGTTCATTCACATTTACTTCAAACTTACATTAAAAGCATCATTAAGGTCACAGTGTTATAGCTTAATCTTGCAAATACTTTATAAAAATATTTGGTGTCAAAATAGCTTGACTTAGCATTTAATAACTGACGAAAAAAATTGCAGCAAACAACCAACAAAATGCTCTAAATTAATAAAAATCATACTTTTGCTTTCCTTTTTAGCTCATAAACAAAGTTATTAGAATCTTTCAGGATTATAAAGCACACCTACACTGTAACGCATCCCAAATGCCTTACTAGGGGTACATATGTTAAAGTCTTATTAGGCCTACATGTTCCATGCTTGTACGCTTGAAAAACTAAAAAATTCTTAATAGTTTAACATATAAGATTAATGTGCCTTGTTATGCAAACTGTTATTCTAGAAACTGGTAGAAACTTTGTATTGCACCTTCTTAAACCTTTCTGCTCAGAAGGGATTAAAATAGACTAAATCAGCGAGAATGGTCTCAGCTAGAATTAGCTGCAAAAGTTTGACAAAACAATTCTCAACTGACTGTGTTGAACGTCCATGTGTATTTATGTGTACTCTGAACCAGTTGTGTGAAGATACGGCTCCAGGACCTCTACTGGAACCAGGGCTTTACTAGCTGTAGCCCACGGAGCTGTGGCAACCAGCTTGCATTTTTTAAGTCAAACCTCTCTCTGCAGTTTGGGTAACTCCCAAGGACACTTGTCCCAGTGAGGCAGATTGTGGCAGACATAGTATTTGAGGAGTTTGAGGACAGCAATCTGCCTGATAGTCGTAAAGACAGTTGGGAAAGACCTATGGCTTGTCAGGTGTCCAGATTTCTTGAGTGACACATTAAATTGTCATAGAGATGGGAAGTCTAGATGTCATAACACCTTTTCATTCTAACAATCATTATTCTTTTCAGTTTTCATTACTACCCACAAATTTAGATCACTTATGAAACTGTTATAACCCTTGAATCTACCAGAGATCTTGGAATATATTTCATCATAGAAATACTATAAGTTGGTATTTCGGGGGGGGGGTGAAGGTATTCCAAGCTTTTGGTTTCACAAAAAATTTTTTTTGCATTTTCTTTTAACTCGGAATGAGAAAAAAAATTTCCAGCAATGTGCTGGCCAGCTCCAATCCTATTATGCACTCTGTAATTTACAGTAATTATCTAATTCATTTACTAGAGGATTCATAAAAGAAGAAATTTATATGGAGAATGTAATTCTATGTAAGCAACCATCTCAAGGAAACTATTATAGCTGTCAGCAGTCTTTTTTTGTTCAAGTTTGTCCACATAGATAATATCCCATCTTGAGAGAAAAGCAGGTAAAATTGACCTCTCATGTGTTGAGGATAAGAAATGTTATGAAAAGTGACAGCACTATGGCTACCAGACATGTTAATGACTAATCTTAAGATTAACTTAAAAAATGAGAGATGGCTTAAATAAAAATTTGGAGTGAGAAAGCAGAATCACTTTATCCTTTGAAACACAGTGTGGAAAGAAACTGACGCATGGTATGAATCACATTAGCTTTCCAAATCAGTCATTTTCACAAAGACACAGAAAATAGCCTAGTACAGATTTGGTTGAAGGCCTCATTAACATTACGACAACAAGGATCAAGATCTTATGAAAAAGACCTATCTCACAACAAGGAGTAACTAAATGGATTAAACTCCTTTGGTATATATTATACATCAATCTGTTCTGGCATTTAGTGCTCCACTTCAGAGTGACACACCTTCATTGTGTATCACCAACCATGGCCTGTTTTGGAGATAATATTATCACTATTGCTCATTAAGAGCTGTTCAGCTTCACATCCGAGCATAAGAATGAAGGGCTGCCACAGACTGTGCAAGAATAGCTCAGTGATGTCGATGGGCAACATCTTACCCCTGTTAGATATCTAACCGCCCACCATTGCAAGCATCCATGGAATTGAGAAGGGAACATAGTAAGAGCAGATATGCCATTCTGCTGTCGCAGCAGTCTTGAAATTATTAATATTGAGATTCAAACAAATCACTCTCCATAGGAAGAATGGCAGAATCAGGGGGGTTTCCCTTGACAATAACAAGGAGACTAGGCAATAGCTCTTGGAAAGCATTACATTAACAAGCTGGGGGGCACACAGTAAGAGCATATAGATTTGTCTGGAAGGAATAGACAAAAAAAAAAAAAAAAAAA
>JAYKAV010001775.1:650813-700813 GCA_035582835.1 Phoebastria nigripes
TTTAGTGGGCATGGTGGTGTTGGGCTGACGGTTGGACTTGATGATCTTAGAGGTCTTTTCCAACCTTAATGATTCTATGATTCTATGATTCTATGGTCTCCCAGTCAACCATTTACTGACAGTGCTTTTCTTACCATGTGTAAGATTAGCCACCAAGATTTTTAAGCATTATTTTAAAAATGTGGTGGGCCAATAAAATGAAATCACAGATCTAGAGAACAAAGTGGTCTGAAAGGTGTCCAAAAAACCTGATTTTGAAGTGGCAGAAAAGCAAAGTAAAGAGGAGCTTGATGTGCTGCCATTGCCAGTGCAGAACCAGTTCAAGACTTTGCTAGAGAGACTTATGCCAAAGTATCCAAGTACTGATGTCTCCCAAGAACAGTAAAGGCTTGAAGACAGTTAGGATGCATCCACAGAAGAAAAATTTAAAATTACCAGTATTGCTGATATTGATTCCTGTCAGTAAAACAATGTCTGGTGGGAATGAGGGGACCTATCATGCTGTTCTGATTCCTCTACTGTCTCCTAGTGAGAGTGAGTCAAATTCCTCTTCAATTTTAGCAGGCTTTGTCACTGGCAATTATTTACCATGCTAGGAACTTTGTTCCTGCTCCCTTGGGAAATGTAAAAGTAGTATCTAATGATGGTATCTCTGAGGTTAAAGTGTCTGGACTGCAGCATTAGTGAGTCAGCTGCACTATTACATTACATTAACTGTAATTATTTACAAGTAAGTAAACTGTAGAAGAGGCTGGAATAAAAGATTATGTTAGAAAAGATTTGGGCATTCTTTTGTAATCTGGCTGTACCACCAATGGGTATAGCAGAGCTGTGCAAGTCAATTTTTAGTTAGAAAAAAATACCAAGAATTCTTCAAATTTTTTTCAGGCTAATCTAAAACTAAGATTTTCAGAATTTGGGACAAAGGAAAAAAAGTGTTGTAGGTTGGAGAAAACAAAAGTTTAGTTTCTGAAAATTATCAGTTTGTTTGTTTTGATTAAAAACAAGATATTTGGAAACCGATGGGTAGATCTAGAGAGGGCATTTGATATTTTTCAGCAAGGGGAGATAAGTACTTCCCCACTTAAATGTCAGTAATTCAGATGCTCAGTATTCTCCCAGGTTCAAGTATCCTGTTAATATGATTGGAGATAAAATTCACTCCTTTCCCAAGAACACCTGCCTGAATGACCAAGTTACAAATTATCCTTGGCTAAGTCTGTCTCGGTTTCTCACTGTATTGTCACACACTGTGAATAATTAGTTTTGAAGGAGACAAAAAGGATGAAATACTCATTAAGGTGTTCATCTAACAGTAGAACCTTGCTCTGAAAGAAATTTTGAGTAAATTATGCTAAAAGAAGCAGTTTCATCAGTGAGGCTGAAGGAAGCAACCCCAGAATAATGTGGGTCCCAGATCTGGGCATGCTACTGAAAGGTATGACATCTTCTTTCAAATCTCTGCTCTAAATGAGATAGTGAGAATGTGAATTTGAGTCTTCCACTTCTTCAGGACCCTTAAACCTGGGATTGTGGAGTGCAGTCCCTCCATGATTTTCAGGGTTCAAGCTTTTACCCCTTTACATTACTGCATGTCAGGGGACTTCCAAGGCTGCCGGCAGTCACCGCAAGCCATTCCTGCTTCTGGTACTACTGCTCCTACCTGGCCTGAGTAGTCCAGATGGAAGCTTCTTCCTTACTCTCTGGATACAGTGAGGACGTGGTGGGATAGTGGAACACTTGTTAAGGTGTCCCAGAGGCCTGGTTGTAGTGTCACTCCCCCTTCAGTGAAGAGTACTTTTGCCCAGCTCCTTTAAATTTTTCTTGGCTGAAATTAGGTTGAGTCTCTAAGTAAGAGCACTCATTCAGAATATAAAAAAATGACAACACAGATACAAATAATGTTAACTAAGAATAAAAGAAAAACTACATTTACTCTATTTACACTGCAAATATATGTTAATTCCCATTTTCAGCTAGCTTTCTGCTTCCCTCTGAATAAGGTGGTTGTCAGAGTTTTAGGTTTTGTGAATGTTCCTATCTCTTAGTGTACTACCTTACACGCTAGAGTCACTCTTATCTTTCAAAACTTCTAGGAGGTCTGGATGGATTTAATCTTTTCCTTGAAACCAGCAGAACATATGACCCAGGAGAATAAGTGAAGCTTTATTAGAATAAAGCTTCTTTCTGTACCCAGAAGTTACCTTGTATACTTAACTGGTTAGTAAACAACCCTTTGCTTCAATGAGGTGTGAAACTCTTGCATCTCCCTTTGGTGGCTATTTGACATTTTTCAGCAAGGATGTATCTTTCAATCAACCTGACATGCCGTGTCAACCTTCAAATTAAAAAAACATACTGACATATAAACAATTAAGTTATTTGTAGTCTATTGCTGCTTCTTGGTTGAAATCAGACATGATGGCAGTGAGTCTCTCTGTTGTGGCAATGGTTTTGGAGTGAGTGATCCCCAGCTCCTTAGGCAAACTGACACAGTACAAATAGGAGAGGTGAGGGATAGAGGAAGTGGCAACACCTATTTGAGGTCAGAAAGGACTGAGGGAGGATGCAGAATTCCACCACAAGTGGCCCACTGAAGATACTCCTAAGTGTAGATATCAGCCACCTTTCATGGGGCCATTCAGAGACAGTTCCATGACAACTTCAGCAAATCTAAATTATTGCAGCTGCAGTCTGGCTCCTCCCTCGTGCTGGCATGCTGCCTGAACTGGGTACCAGGTTGGAGAGCTGATATGGCAGAACACTAACCTGGCAAACCAGGTTTACCTGCAGCCACATCTACACCCTAAATGATGGCTTTGCCAACTCACTTGCCTGCATGTCCCCTGCACAAGACAAGTGGAGGATGCACTGCTGGGCATCGGGTGGATGCTGGAACTGTCACCACTCTGGCTGATACGTTCACACACTGCCGTGGAGCTGAAACTTCACATATACTCTCTCTCATACCTCTTTTTTAAATAGCACTTATATAGCCTTTTCCATAGAGCAATGTTGGTAGAAATTTTCAATCATCTGACCTACCAAGTACACTCAAAAAGTGTAATTCCATAAATTCTGAAAGAAGATGCAAAGATCTCTTTACATGTCTTGGTTATAAAGTTAATATGGGATTAAAATATATGTCAATTTGTCCTAAAACAATCTGAGAGCTGAGTCTGAGTGCTCCTTGAAGAATTTTAGGGTTGTATTAAGATAAATATCTTATTAGAAGTTAAACCGAAAGAATATAAGGCAAACCACTTTTCCTTGCTTGACTGAAGGAATTATATCTAATGCCCTGATCGAAGAGGTCTGCAAGATAGGAGTGTGATGTGTTCTTGCCACAAGACAAAGGCAGAAATGAAACAATGATCTAGGCTAGAAATTCACTTCTCTAGGGAGCAGCTGTGGCACGTTGATTCATGTTCTCAGCTATGAATCCCTGCAAATCACTAGAGATAAATCTAGGTTTTGGGATCTGTTGGAATAAATGCACCATATAAATATCTTAAAGTTATCTAGCCCTTTTAAAAAAAAGAGTATTCACAGTTTGTTAAAAGGATTTGCTGATTTGAAGAGTGAATGACTGAATGCAAAAAAGAGGGTGGGAATGAGGAATTATAGTGTGAAAAAGCACCAGAACTGTTCTAATTTCCAGAGATAAACTGTGTTGATGCAGCTTTACTATCCATTTCCTGGTAACCCAATGTAATTTTGTTCATCCTAATATGTTTTACCACTAAATCTAGGCATTCTTGACATTGATTTCAGTGCAATTTGTGTAATAGGTCAAGTAAAGTGGTGCTTATTGACTGCTGATTGTATATGTTTTTCCACCTGAAGTGTTATTGTTAATTGACATGCTCTTTCATTTTCCCGAGATAATTTTCACTCTATTTGAATAACTGCCTGAAATTCTCCCTTTGTAAACTAGGTCTCTTTCATGGCAAATATCAAATATAGTTTTGAAAATCAGATAAATTGCAGACGCTAATTCATTCCTTCAACAACAGAACATTAAAATAATCAGATTCAGGCTAGTTTGTCAAACATAATTTACCTTTAGTGAATATATGCTGTCTGCCCGTAACTAAATCACCCATTTCTAAATGTCTTGTAATCTTGTCCCATACCATTATTTCTAGTAATATTCTTGCAAAAGAATTCTGGCTAACACTAGTGGCCTGAAGTTTTCTGAATAATTCTTTTTGTCTTGACATATTGCAGAATGCTCTACCTCTACTCCTAGGTGATTACAGGTCTTATATTGCCAGACTCTTTATCTCAGTTCTTGGAGATTATAGAATTATAAGAAAATCTATCTAATTATGGCCTGTTGCTTTCCCTTATCAAACTTTCTTCTTGTATTTCAAAGGTTGCCTTCAGAATTTTTTTTGTAATTATGAGCATGGTGATATGGACGGTACTTACCTTTCTGATATCAGGAATGCATGCCTAGCTTCCTTCAGCCGATGAGAGCAAATCGGCTGAAGTAACACTTCAGAAAGAAACCCAAACATCATTTTAAACAATAGCAATCTGATTTCTGCATTGGTGAACTAGCAGATAATACAAGAGTTTCCTCTTGTTCTTTTACTGAGAAGTCCAGTGTTGATCCCTCTATGATCCCACTTGTTTGCTTTAATAGATTCCAAATGTGTGTTTCTCCATTTCTAAAGTTCTCAAAATGGCTGTACAAAGACAGCAACAAAGAGCCCAAGAAAAATTTCCCTTCTTGAAATGTCATCTTGGATGTGCATCTTCCTCCAGATCCACTGAAATAATGACTACTTTTTGTCATCCACCCAAGCAGTTTCCTTTCCCAGTACTTCCCACGGTACCCTATGACTCTTGTGTTTCCTCTGCATACTGGGATCCCAGCAATACTCATTTCTGGGTTACTTCTAGAAATAAAGTGACACAGCCAGGCGTCAAACCTCTTACTGTCTCTCTCATTCTGTGGCAGGCATGGAAGGCAGTTATCCACTGTAATTAAAAAAGTGTGAATTGAAATCTCAAGATTACATAGTCTAAAATAAGACTTATACAAAGGATTATTCTGTGACCATGAATGTGTTGACTTCATTAAAGCTGCATAACTTGCAAAACGTGTTTTTAGATCTACGAGCTTTGTCACTACTCTTGGCAAAGTCTGGAAATGCTTCCCAGAGTCCACTCTGCAAGGGAACCACCTTCCTGGGTACTTGTGTCTCATATAGTCTTCAGAAGGCATGCAGCTGCCACAAGCCTAGTGAAAATTCAGGGCAGAGAAGCGGTACCTGGCACTCTAGAAGATGTTCCTAAACCAAGGAGTAGCTTTTTAAATCTCTTGGCCTTAAATGACTGTGAACACCTTATCATTTCAGTGCAAAGTCCAGGCTAGTTACTTTAAAACAGCGCTGAAGATAATCCCATCCTACTGGTAATTCTGTCCCCAAGTTTTCTTTCTACTGCAAGGCATATGTCAGGACTTGTACAGACTTATGCTATTCTAATAGTTCACTCACCCAGGTCTTAGGCACACCAAATATGCTCTGTAGGCATCCTACATTCTCCTTTGTCACTCCCCATCTCCCTGCTCTGCTTTCTGTAGGCCAGCTGAGTCCATGAGAATAACATACAGCATACACAGATACCTCTGTGCAGACTTCTCTAAAGAAGTGGATTTGCACAGGTGCAACTGGAAAACCCTCAGGGGACCTAGGAGGGCTGTGATAAGGTGTCAGATAGAAAGAATCCAGCCTGATTTGCTGAACAACCGTTGTTGGTAACAGTTAAGAAAAAAAGTATTTTTTATTTGTATACTCAGTACACTTGACCCCAAAGTCAATGAATGATATAAAATATTGACTCACTATGTTATTTTCCAGAGAATTATTATTTACAGTATTAGTGAACTAGTGTCCTTTGTGGATCTGATTCAAACTGCAGTTTTATAGAACAGGGGAAAACTTCCTCATCCTGAGATATAACAAAAACAAATTCACATTCACTCCTTGCAGAAATCTCTATCATGTTACACAAGCTAATATGTAAATGTTTGGAAGATATGTTTCTTTGGCACCATATTATACATGTAAATGACTTCTATTGTTTTCTTCCTATGTGTATCTGAAAACAAAAGTATATACTATATAACATTGTATATATAGACAAGCTTTCTAGAGATTATATTCATTTCAGACATCAAATTCAAGCTAAGCAAAATGTCAAACTTTGTTTACTAATTTCATACTTATCTTTTCTTTTAATATCCTGTCTTGGTTCTCTAGTTATAACGTAGATGCACCTAAAGTTTGCTAGAAACATTTGCCATTAGCTTCTTCTAAAAAAAATTAAATTTGAGGATAATCCTACCTCCAGAGCTTATTCTGTTCCTGGCCATTGACTGTGACAGTGAAAGGCTCATCTGAAAGCAGTGGAGCATCCCATCTAAAAGCATAAAACATATTACATTTCATGAAAAAGCTAATTCAGATTGTTTAATTCTGGTAATATTGCCTCTGTCACCTTCAAAATCAAAATGTTCTTTCCTGTTATTATAAAGAAAACAACCAAATTGCTTAAAAACCCATTTGAATACACAGCTGCCTTATGTTGCATACTAATTTGATTAAAAATGCTTGTGCCTCACCAGCATTTTTTACATAAAACACACTGGTGAATTTAACAAAGAAATATAAATATATTTTAGCAATTTTTGATGATAGAGTACGCTATAGCGTCCACAATACCCCCGGACTGAACAAAGATCTCAATGCAGTATTGGAAGACGCTAAACTGAATGTCTTGCTGTATTTGTTTGCTCAATGCTTTGGGCACTGTGCCAACCTCATTGCGAATAACTGCATTAGTCAAGTGTATCCAAATTATTACAACACAGCGTCCATCCCAGTTATTGCTGTTGAAGCATTTTCTGAATCTTCACAGTACTAGAAACATTTATTTGAGGGAAGAGCTTTGCATAAATTCAGGACAATTTTAATTTTAGACAGAAAATCTTAACATCTTTACAAGTTGCTTGTGCAACTAGGTTTTCCTAGAAAGAATAATTAAGAAGTAATTGCATTACTTTTGTTTACCTATTATGAACTCCTTGCCTTAAGTGGGGAGCTGCCATGGCAATAGAATGAAGAAAAGAGGAGCCGGAACAGGATTCATTTTACTTATTTTGCAGCTGATAGAAATAAGTATTGTCAATAGTCATCTCACTTTCTTCTGTCTTCACTCTACCAGCTTAACTCCTTAATTCTTGATCTAGATGATGATGTTGCAATGTCTTTGTGGATTTCTATTTACCATGCTTTTATAAGAGAGATGGCAGATGGTATGTATTTTAATCTTTTCTCTCCTACAGATCCTCCTCCTAGTGCAGAGATGTCCAATCTTTCTCCCCATAGCAACCCTTGTGCTAAAGCATGTCTGCAAGCTACAGAACATGAAGCTCCCCATGTTCCCACCTTTTCACTTCAGGATAGCTCAAGTCAAGGTGGTTGGATGGGGTCCGAAACAACTGAGCAATATTGACCTCTGCAGCCCTTGCTGGCTCACTTCTTCTCACAGTTGGCCATTTGCATTACTCTGCAATTTCCAGCTCAGCATTGCCCTGGTCATGAAGCATAGTTCTGACAGGAGAGATGTATTAGAGCTGCTTGATAGCTACATCTCATTCCAGAGATGCAGTATGATCATTCCTGTTATATACAGCTGGGCTGGCAAGGCAAAGAAATCTCCCTCCTCCTTGGTTTGGAATTGGTGTTTTCCTTCTCTTACAGTGGACAGCAGTACTTTTTTTTCATTATCTAGCCCCAGTGAAACAAGATTTTAAACTGCTACATTAGTGATATGTCCTTAAGCTTTTATTCTGGACACCAGGTCCATCAGTGGTCTGTATTTTACTAAGCCCCTTGGTTGGGAGTGAAAATTCCAGCCTCTTGTACCAGCGTGTATGGCTGAGTTTGTTGTAACTGGTAGTTTTGTCTGGTGCACAGTGTTGTCCAGGAAAGTACATATTATCATGCCATGAAAGTATAAATTATCATCTGCTAAACTCAGTTAGAAGCAGGAAGTTGCAATACTTTTAAAAATACTTGACATTATACTGAAAAGCAAAAATCTCTGAATTTCCTGTGAAAGAAAATTTTTAAAGCCATTGACTTTGAAATTCTGACATTTTTCTCTTTCATCATATGAAAAACATACTTTGACATAGACAATATATCGCAATGTTGTATTTAGAATATGTTATTATATGAAATGTGGTATGTTCATGTCAATGTTTTCATACACTGTACTAACTCATAATTAATTTAAGAAACCGTAGAGACAATAAAGCTTTGAGAAATTATCAAAATTTAATGAGAAAGCAGAAATGGCTTTTGGAAATAGTTTCCTGTAGAAAAAAATCCTATAATACAAGGAAATCTTGGAAGAATGCTCCTTTGGTGGAAAGCTGAAATTTTAAATGTTCTTCCATCTATCTTTAATAACTGCCAAATACACATTTTTGCTGCTTTTAATAATAAATGAATGTTGATTTTACAGTGAAAAATATAAATAACAAAATACTGTAGAAACTTAAGCCACTGCCTTCTGTATCAACTCCAGAACAATGTTTTCGGAAAACATTTCCTCTTTGCCTCACTAGGATCAGTACAAAATTACAAGTTTTAATGGCAGACTACCATACACACGTTTCCTCAAGAACAAAGTAGTCCTGATTTTTGACACATGAAGAAGTTATTGTCCATCAGCTGCAGAATGGTAACTGTCTGTGTGCACAGTTCTGCAAATAGCAGCATGTACCAGCAGTATGGTAAATTATCCTACTGTGAGTGAGGGATACGTGATTTCCCAGTCAGGTGTGGATGCACCTGCAATATGGATAGATGGAGAGACTTTATGCAGATATGCAAACCATTTAACTAGAGGCATAAATACCATGTCTTGTGATGCTATTGATAGGTCTATATAGGCTTTTAAGCTACATCATGGTATTTCTGTGCCTGCCTTAAACTATCTCGCACTGAGCACTCGTTACAGAGTAAAAGAATGCACAGTGACTAAACGACAGAGCAGCTGATGCATGGCAACCTTTTCATGTGTCAAAGTCCTCTGACAACTTGAGTTTTACATATGCTTTTGGATTTTTTACATTAAATCATCAATCTGCCAATGTTGTTTCCAAGTCAAAAAATTATGCTGTTGAGTGATCAGAGACTACTTTTATTTTATTTGGGCAAGAATGAACATTTCTGGAAGTTTCTTAGATTTCTGTAAGACTTTGGGGAAGGAGTTAAAGGTGGAGCTGTTTTATCATGAAGAATAGCTAACTGAGCTTTGTTTTGCATCAGATTGTACTACGGTGATGCCATTGATACATGCATTTTTGAAAACAATTGTTCATTCAGCAAGAGCTTGGTCTACTTTAATAGCTTCTCTGAGCAATCTGAAGTTCTGTATGTGTGCTTGTTTAACTCTTTAGATATAGTCTGCCTGCCTCTCCACTGGCTTAGTAATATCAGGTTTTCTATACAGTCAGAAATGTCAGAGTAACTAAGGCAGCCATAGCCTTTTAAGCTCTCTGAAGCACTTAAGGTGCACGTACTGCCCAATGCCAGTGTATGTACAGTTTACTCAAATGTACTGGGAAGGCAGGCGGTAATGATAGCCTTTATATCAGAGAGCAGATCTGAGACACACACAGGTAGAATGCAGATAACCAGCTTGCTTTCATGTTAACGTTTTGACATTCATCAAGAGGCTTGACATTACTTTCTACCATTTGGAAGATGCTATACCCACCAGATATTTCAAATTGCATTTTTTCTTTTATGGGGGAGGAACAAAGGCTTAGGATAATTGATTTCTCCCTGCTGCCTTGTGGAGCATCCTGTAAAAGGGATTATCTTTGGTTTCCTTAGTCAATATTTTGTGAACATATTTTCTTCCCAGAAAGGAGGTGTTGTGAAGAACAACAGAGACCACAAAGAAAGAGATAAGCCTGTATCTCCTTGCAAAATGATTTCATCTGCTACGCTTCTGACATATCTATACAGGAACACATAGGAGCATGAAGGGGAGTTAATTAAAGATACTAAATCAATGTACATAAGATAAAATATGTTCCCCTTTCCTTCCTCATCCATTTTCTTCTATTTAGATGCAAGGTGATCAAAGTATAGCAAACAAGCCATTAAGAGAATCTCTATGGTACTTGAAAGATCTTTAGCTACTCTGAACCTCTGTGTGAAACCCAGATTCCTGCAGCCATAATTTCCTTCCAGAATTAAATGAAGAGACAGTTCTAGTTCAGAATTATAGCTAGAATGCTGTAATTTTCTAAAGTATTGCCCATGATCATTAAAAGTACTGTCAGCCACTGAATAGTGACTGACAATCAGTTCAGTGAAGTCCAGCTGCTGTTTTAAGTCTGGTATTGGAACATGCGATCTGGGACACTGGGGCAGCTACCCTGCAAGGGTATTTTATTAAATTAACAGTAGTGAATGGTGCATAAAATTGTCACTAAGATAAATTTATTATAGTATGATTTTATTCTCACATTATTCTGTATGGGGTGCTACCCCAACAGAGTTTCTAATTCAGTAGTATGCCTGAAGCCAGGGGTTTTATCAGCAGTGTGTCAAAGGGTGCCTGGCTCTCATTCATATATAATTTACTCTTATTACACGAGATATTTCTATTTTTCTGCACTAACAGTTGTATATTTTCTAATGAAGGTTTAAATCAACTGGGAACCAGGGTATAAATAGAGTTTCAGTATTTTGTGCCAAATATGGATTGTTTGTCTTCCTGTTAGTTATGGATTGTGAGTGTATTATTGCTGAAGGAAAATTTTTGGGTTTTTATTTTTCTTTCATGTATTTATTTATCATTTAATACAAATTATAGGAACTTTTCAAGTGTTCAAAATGAATTATATCCTTTAGAAAAAACGTCTGATATTATTAAGAGAAACATTTGAGCCTACCTAGCCTGCCTAGGTCAGCTTTGTGCTTTATTGAACTTGTGAAGGTAACTCCGACAGTATCTTGGTGTTTAGTATTTACTAGCTGGATCTAGATAAGAGCTGAATAACCACATAGATGCAAGATTCCATAATGACATTTTCTTCTACAGATACTATTCCCTTCAAAGTTTTGAAAGTTCTCCAAAATTTATTAGCTTTACTTGTATCTGTTGTATCTGCTGTGTTCATTGTGTCTGACTGCAAAGTCGTATGTTCCTTGTGAAGTGGTTAGCAAGTGCTAGTTACTTACAGAACTGAGAACTTCTCAGGATTCGCATATACACTTCAGTCCTTTTTCCATGTCTCTGGGAAAGCCCTAGGTGAATTGGATGTCTTTCCCAGCCTTTTGGGGAAGGACAGCCAGTTGTAATTGTTGTGTATAATGATGGAGAGCTTGATGTATGTCCTCCTTGCTACACGCGCTGCAGCATTTCAGGATTATGTTCCCATAGTCATGTAAACTCTTGTGGTGGTGTGTATATTGGTAAGTACAGAGTTGAGCCTGGCTATGTTCCAGACTTTGTGCCTGAGCTTCATGGTGAAGGTTGCTTTCTGCTCATACTACCGGCTGTTGAAGTATCCTAAGATTACGTCTGAAATTAGCAAGTGATTACACTTTTTTGCTATGATGTACCCTGTCATTGTTATTTACGTATTATCTCTTTTTGTTAGGTACTGTTAAGAGAGCAACTCATTGCTTCTGTTCTTTTTCTGGGCTTTTGATCTTTGCAATTCCTCATTTATAAAAGCTGTGATTAACCACTGCTTTTGTGATTAACCACTGCTTTTGTTTTAAAATTCACGTTGTCAAAAGATAACCTAATTTTTTCTCCCTGGAAATTCTGATGGATCAGCCTGTTGAACCAACAGTGAGGTTCTCTCTTCTACTTCAGAGATCTTTTTAAATTGTGTCACCTCTGCTGGAAGTATAAAGGAGTTATTCTAATGCCTACAAAACCCCCTCTTCTTCAACATTTTTTAAACAAACAAACAAAAAAACCCAACACTGTTATAGAACTCCCCCCAAATACAGATCTTTGTTACCCTTTAATCAAGATATTATTCTCCTAAACATGCCCACCATTCTATGTATAAACACGTCAATAATATTGTTTAAGATGGCTGCCTCCTGAAAGTGTGTTACCATTATCAAGAGTCTGAGAATGAGCTCAGAAAGCAAATTACTTTTGTGAAAAGTATTCTTAATGAAATAAATATTTAAACAAGCTGAGTGTAGCTGGTTAAGAAATCTTTTTCCTTGAAAAAATGGCAGGTTTTCAGAACTGAATTCTTCGTAGGACTTAATTTAGAAGCTTTAACAGGAACATGCTCTTAAGGCCCAGGACAGTATTTCTACTCATCTTGGGTTGCTTAAACCCAGTTTGGACCAGGGACTTCAGCATCTGTCTCAAATAATCTAGCTGGATTTTCTAAGGCCACACTATTGAATGTGTATGGTTAGATTTTTATCATTCTCTTCTGTTGAAGCTATACTGGTGACTTTGTAGTGCATGAAAATATCCATGCCTGCTCTGAATTAATGCAGAACAGAGAACCTGAGCTTTGATCTTCAACCTTCAGCTGAGTGCCATAGCCACCTGGTGGTTGACTTATGGCACAAGCGAACCCTTCTGTTAACCTCACTCACTAGTTTTTCCTGTATGTCACCCTCGTGTGAAAGAGGAGAATGTTTGAAATTGGGAGTAAGCTTGTGACACAGGAGGATTCTTCCTGCACATCTCTAATGCTAAGTTTTACTTAAGATCAAAGGTCACCCTTTTTTAAATGTAAATATTATAATATTTTTTTCTGTCTACGTATGTATACTTTTAGCAGAAATTAACATTTAAAAAGCTTCTCAGTAGCTCTGCAAGTCAAACATTAAAGTTTAAACACTGAAGAGTATTCAGCAACTATTTTGCTGAAGTGATAAATATCATTTAAAGGAATATATTCAAATGAAGGCTATCATACAGTGTTGCTATCAATTTTTATATAATGAAAGAGATTAAATGAATCCTTGCTAATGCATTATTGGTATGTGAAGAACACGAAGAAACAAATCACACACATCTTCCCACTTAATTATTGTGCTAGACACTCATTGTCATATCATTGACCTATTTGGTCATGCCCAAGTTAATCATGCCTGACCCTTTTCCCAGTGGGAAATAAGCTTCTTCACTTCCCATCTTGCAGGAATATCAACTAAAACTCAGTCACATAAGCCCACAGTCTGATCACTGCAGCCCACCGTAACCATCGTCTCCAGCAGTGAAACTGCAGTCTGCGGCATGCCCGTGAGAGTCGGTGTCAGAAACCCATCACTTCCTGTGTGCCTTCGTTCAACTCCGTTCAGTTACTTACTACATTAAATTATACCAACCTCTGTTTGTAAAAGTGTTCCCCTCCTTTTTTCCTTTTTTTTTTTTTTTTTTTTTTTTGCAGGGAACTGTTTTGTCACACTGAAATAGTTTATGTGCAGTGACAGCCTAATAAGCCAGCAACTTTAGTCGCTTATTAAAGTCAAGCATGTGTCTTTGTTTCATGTTGCTAATGATGTGGAACCGTCGAGGCCCGAGTATATTTCGTCTGGACGGTGTGGGAGCGAATGCTGAGAGCTCATTACTCGGCTCCCCATTGGAATCCTGCAGGCTTCTGCTCATTGAGGAGACTGTGGGGGCTTTGACAGAATTATTATACTGAATATTTTTAGACTCATTAACTATATCACCAAAGCAAAACATCTCTTCCTTAGATGCAAATGGCTGCAGCTACTGTGGCTTTGCTTTAGTTATTGCAGAAAAAAGGATGAAGCTTGAAAACAACTTAGGGAAAGGATTTTCATGCCCGAATGTTTGAATTTGTAACTTATATTAGGAATGTGTAAGCCTTTTTTACCACATTTAAGCCACTCATGTCTAAGTGCCATTTAAAAATGCATATATTCCGTTTCATGTAGTAAGTGGTGCTCAATCTTTTAAATTTAGAAAGTGCTATTGAAGTACACGGTAAAATAGGAGCTTTTGGAATTCCACTTTCTATTCCAGAGTCAAAACATTTAAATATAAAAAGCTCGTGTTAAAGTAATTATAGATGCTTGAGTTAAGCCTTCAAAGGTAAAGAAATTCAGAGTTAAGGCTAAAAATTCTGACTTTCCTTTAATCTAAGTGTTGGAACATATGTACTGTGCAGTATGAAAAATCACACACTTCTCCAAGCCGTACAATTCCTAACCACAACAGAGTGATTTAAAGATGAAGAGTGAGACAAAATTTTTAGCCTAAGTCTGAATTTCCTTGCTATGATGGGTTTAAGTTGGTTCTTAATGTTACTTTATTGTAGCTTTTTGTGGTTTAATTGAGACTTAAGATGTACTTGAAGAAAAATATGAATACCTTAAAATTAATTCTTCAGAGCAAAGGACAGAAAATTGCATTTATGGCTCCATTTGTTGGAAAAGTTGGCTGTGAACTGTACATTATTTCACCTTCTATAAAACTGTATTTTGATTTCTTGATGGAGACCTTCTCTATATGTTGTATACAAGCTTACCTTCTATAAATTATGAGCTTGAGTAATTGCCTAAGTATATGCACATTTAAAAAAGCTAGACACCAGTGTTTTTTCTCATCATATGTACAAGGTTTCATTAGGATTTTATTGTCCAAAATTATGGTAGGTGAAAAAACAATTATTTTGATTCTGAGGAAGAAAGACGTTGCTTTTATTTGTGGTTCATTTCCTGCTGTAGTATTCTCTGACAATGGTGACACCGTCTTTATACATCAAGAAGTTCTTCTTTCTATGACTGCCAGGGACTCTGGAGGGAATACATCATATCTGAAACATGTTTCCCTTTGGGATTTCACCATCAGAATAACAGTTCTGATCAGCAGCCCATTAGAAAATGGGTTTTTTTCTGAAGCTACGAAAAGGAATAGTTAAAAATCTGACAGATAATAAAGTTATACTGAATTGAAGTTAAATATTGTGTACATAGGAACTTCACGTTGTTCCTCAAGCACTAATTTCTTAATAGGTGTAAGAGGAGTTTTCAAGTTAAGCTTTTTGAGTAAGTGAAGCCTCAGGGTGGACAGGCAGCGTGGGTGCAGTTTTCGTTTTGAGATCTTGCAGTTCTTGTTCTTACCAGTTTGTGGCACAATACTATTTAATTTAGATATTGGGCAAAGCTTTCAAACTCCAGTGCCTTATGCTAGGTACCTAAACCTTTATATTTAAGCACCTAGATAATAGTAGCCTGATATTTACCAGGAAAACACAGTCTTTCTGAAAGACAGGATTATAAATATAGGTCCCAGTTAGGAATCCAACTCTAAAACCAATGGCCATAGTTGTTTATTAAGTAATATACTCTTCCTTTAAGCTGCAGATGACTTTTCAAATTCAAATGTAAATACTCTGTCAGGAAATTTCTCACCTGCAGAACCGGTTCACAGTTGTGATTTCAGATGTTTTGCAGTAATAATAGCCTGAAGCCAACACACCTGTCTAGATACATAGATGATCCACGGGAAATAAAATAGACTTGAGCTGTAGGCATGCAAATGCAATTGTTTCGTTTCCTACATACAGTATTATAATCAGATCAGTAGATGTAATAGTACTATAAACAGATGTTCACTATCAGTTATTGTATTTACAATCTTATATTTATCCAAAATTAAAATCACTGTACAATCCCACCATCTTTTTACTTACTTTAGTTATTTTAATGCCTGTGAAGCTGCCCCCTTTCAGTTTTGGGGAGAAAAGGTATTGGTTTTTTTGTTTTGTTTTACCTAAAGAGGTATGTCCTGCAGTGAAAAACCACGGGTAACAAACATGCATACTCTGTTGGGGAATCTGAATTAGGAGAGTCTTTAAGTCTTATTAAGATGCATTCTTGAACTATACAATAAAAATTTATCAGATTATATGGTACGATAAACTAAAGTACTCTTTCTACATTCCTAGTGGCTGTATTTCAGTGAGCTCTGTATTATAAATCTTACTATGTCCAATGACATACAGCTTTTAGTTATCAACCTTTTAGTTACTGTGTAGCTGCCAAAAACTGGCTTTCCTAGACTATTGACCAGGTTCAAAGCTTTGTACTTATATGGGTTTTCAGCATATATTTAAAATTTCTGCATTACTTTGCTATCTATAGCGTAATAGATGACTTTGCAGACAAATGTTATCTTCTGTTGCCTAGCCTCCATACAAGATAAGAGCTTTGTATTTATACTAAAGTGGTTGCCTTAGATGAGGTAGTTTCRGCACTGAAGATGTATTTTTCATCTTGATTTGGACTTATTTTATGCATATGTTTCAGGTAATAGAAAAAAATAGTAGTACTTTATTCTATATAGCACATACGATTGACCTCAGAAGAGGTCAGGGTTAAGGGGCCTTCACAACTTTTGAATGAAATACTTAAAGATATGTTAAAGAAAAGTGATCTCAGTCTGGTTTTATGTGTTGTTTTTTTAAAATAAATTCAACTCGTAAAGCTAAATTTATTGACATACTCTTTACTGCTTTTCCAAACTCTGGAATAGTGTAAAGCATCCAAATAAGCACTTATTTTGCATTAGAGGAGTGAAAAACAGTTGGTGTGCTAGTCAACCTAGTCTTTAATTTGAAACAGACTTACTAATTTTGTTATCTAGGATACGGTAACTGTGTCTGCACTGACAGGTAGGTGTACCTGCTGTGTGCCCTGCAGTCCTGTTCTCCTGATCTTCCAAACTGGGAAGCTTTTGAAGCGCAAAGTTTCCCTCCTTGCTTGTGCACCTAAATTTTCTTCCAAAAGAAAGCAAGATGCATGTGGGATGTGCAGGTTTTTGCTTTCTTTTCCTTTTTGCAGAAATGGAAAACTGATTAGGATGAGCTATAACTGTTGTTACATCCGCTGTTAGAAGCTGAACCTGTGTCCTGAAAAGTAGAAGAGAGACACACACAGAAGTGGGGAGAAAAAGATCACCAAAACCAGAAAATTCAGCTTCTGACATTTATACTTCCCATTTTTCAGCATTATCATTGCAACAAAGACTGACAGCATTGCTTTTCAGGCACTTCTGATACATTAAAAAAGGCTAAAAAAAAAAAGGAGGCCAAGGAGAGCTCCTTAGGCTCAAGCCCAAATGGTGTTTCTTCTTGGCTTCCACAGAGCCAAGGCTAACTTTGTCAGTACCGCTGGCTTGTCCACACTACACAGGACTTGGCCATTGATTTCTGACCTCTGGATCTCAGCAGGGACCTTGTGACCTTAGCTGGTGGTTAATACTATGTACTACCGTATTTCAGTTTCATTTACTTGAAATCATGTGAATCCACCAGAGCAGATTTTTTAAATAGTGTTAAGGTGAAGGTATGTATAATATATCATGAGATGTGGTATGATGACATGTAGGGTGCCTGGGGATATAAAGCTTTCTGGGAGCAGTCCCTGGACTGAATCATATGCAGGCTTTGTCTGCAAGAGAGCAGATGGTTTAGTCTGAAATAAAACTAGAGGGTGAACTAACAGTGTTGAGGATCAGATGTCTAGTGGTGGAGTTTGCTCCGTAGTTCTCCTTTATTTTGCAATGTTGACACATGCTTGTAGTATGGATAAAACTCACCTCGGTCCACTATTAATTCACAGTTTCATGCTACTTAAGACATAGTTTTTACTGTCTTTTAGGGAGTATAGGGAATGTGAGATTAAGACTTTCTAGAATTAGATTGAATATTTGTGGGATGGAGAATGGCAGTGACAGGACAAGGAGACAGGCTACGGACAGGCAAACGGTGATTTGGAAAAAAAAAAGAGAGGTCCAGGAAGATACTGGAGTTTTCCAGTAAGTCTGAGTCAGTTTATGGAGAAATGGAAGAACCTATGTCTATTAAGGCCACTCTGCTTTCAAAGACTGAGAAGGAATTGAAGATTCCTAAATCTCAGCTGTCATTTGCTCTCAACAACATCTGAAAATCTTTGGGGTAGTGTTTCACCTCCTTTTAGCTCTGTCTCACACGGAATATTGTTATACTCTGCAGAAATAGTCTCCCCCAGAAATACTCTCTTCCACTGCACATGTTGATCTGTTCACAATGTGAGTCCACCCATTGCTTTGAAAAAGATAGGAAAAAGACTATGAACCATATAAATAAGACTGTGTCATAATACATAGGGTCTTAAATTAACATTGCAAAAGCAACTGTAAGTCTGGCATTTCCTAACTTCTGAACATTTCTCTTTCCTTTTTATTATCCTTTTAAGGTAATTGTGTGTGATTATAAAGGCATTAACTAGATTCCTTTTTGCATCTTTCATTTATCTGGTAATCAGGAACATAATACTGAATCTGTTTGTGTAATTGTGACTGTTAAGAGTCTTGGTGTCGTGCTTTAACCCCAGCCGGCAGCTGAGCCCCACACAGCCGCTTGCTCGCTCCCCCCTGGTGGGATGGGGGAGAGAATCGGAAGGGTAACAGTGAGAAAACTTGTGGGTTGAGATAAGGACAGTTTAATAGGTAAAGCAAAAGCCACACATGCAAGCAAAGCAAAGCAAGGAATTCATTCACTACTTCCCATCGGCAGGCAGGTGTTCAGCCATCTCCAGGAAAGCAGGGCTCCATCACCCGTAACCGTTACTTGGGAAGACAGACACCATCACTCCAAACGTTCCCCTCTTCCTTCTTCTTCCCCCAGCTTTATATGCTGAGCATGACATCATACATATGGAATATCCCTTTGGCCAGTTGGGGTCAGCTGCCCCAGCTGTGTCCCCTCCCAGCTTCTTGTGCACCCCCAGCCTACTCGCTGGTGGGGTAGGGTGAGAACCAGAAAAGGCCTTGACTCTGTGTAAGCACTGCTCAGCAGTAACGAAAACATCCCTGTATTATCAACACTGTTTCCAGCACGAATCCAACACATAGCCCCATAGTAGCTACTGTGAAGAAAATCAACTCCATCCCAGCCAAAACCAGCACATTTGGAAATCAAGATAGGTGGAACCTGCCAACTAACTCATGGTTACCAAAGTCACTGGCTCAGGTCATTAATGGTTTAAGTACCTCCTGATTTAAATAGTTTAACCAAAGATGTGTTTTCTGTCCTGTTTATTACTGCCACCAGCTTTTATCTAGGAAAACTGCTATCTGAAAGGGTTTATACAGACTGCATTTCAAAGAAGGATTACAAAGCCCAATGTTGATAAACATAGTGAAAATCAATCTGAAGCTTACATGCTAGTAATGACTTCCTTGTTTTCATACACGCTTGAATTTTCATCAGTTCTGGAGAATTTTTCATGAGTTAGGAAAAGATGACCATACAGTTGTAATCCTTGCTAAGAAGAAAAGTGAACATAGACACCAATTTTAAAGTAGAGACCATTAAATACATACACCTTTGGAAGCAGTGTTCAACACTTTTTGTCGGATCTTTTTATTTTAATGCTTTCTATTTAACATATTTGCCTTGTTAATGTAATACCTGTATAATAAGGGCTGTAATTGGTATATATAAAACCTTTTTGATCAAATCATATTTAAGATGATTTTGTTTCAGAAACACACCTAAGTGATAGTAACAAATAAGTGAAAATCTGCCAGCAACATTAATGAAGCAAAAAATGAGGTGACTATTTAACATCTTGGGTTCAATTAATTTCTCATTGATAGAAACTCAGTTTTCAGTGCAACCCTGCTCAGAGTTGGAAAGAGATGCTGAATTCCCCTTACTAGGCTGGGGTATGTGACTCCAGCACAGTTCCTCCAGACACACTGCCTGAGGTCTAGGTAGCCTGACTGTGCCTGTGTGGCCCCCCATAATAGAGACTGTGGTCCCAGTTCTGCGGTGGGGACTCTGCTGGCTTACATCAGGGCCCGACACTTGACACCTGGAGGTCCTGAGGTGTTCCCCGAAATTTGGGGCACAGGTCCTGAGGCCTTGTGCCATTGGGGCCAAGAATGTGAGTGTTTTAAAAGTCTGCAATTTCAAGGCAGTCAGCCTTGTCAGTGTTAATAGGCTCCCTGTTGTGGTGCTAAGGGATGAGGCATGGATCTATCTGGGCTAGAGCCTGGCCTCCTAGGACTTCCAGTTTCCTTGCTGCAACATAAAAATGACAAATCCTAGGGGCCATTGCAGTTGCTGAGCAAATTTGACTTTAATTGCTGTTAATTTCACTAGCATTGTTGCTTTCGGGGTTTTACTTTTCTCATAAATTGAAAATATGGTTGTCGTCTTTGACTGTCTTCACTATTCACTTCACTATTTGGCTCTTCCCCTTTTCCTGAAAGCAGGGTGCGAAATACAAGATTCAGCTGTTGTTGTTTCAGGCTTTGTCCATGCTCTGGACAAGGGCACTCCCAGCTCTGATTTGTGGGTGCACATGCTGGCTATTTCCCCATTCAGCAACAGGACAAGACCCACATGCACGTCAGCTGTATGAGGGCCCTGAATTTCATTGTGCTGGAAACTGCTGCATGCAGACAGGGCGGAAAATGTGTTGTGCTTCTATGGGTCCTCCAGATGAGGGGACCAGGGGAGTGCCAAGTAGCACTCATAGCCTGCAGGTGAAAAATGAGTAGGTAAATCTTACAATTGCTACTTCCAGGAAACACGAATGCCCACAAGTAATATTTTTTTTCCCTTTAGAAATGGATGAAGTGGCTGGAAACTTCCTAATGTATCAGGAAATGAAAAGTTATTTAGCTTTTGCATTGAATTTTTGAGTGACAAGCAGAATATGATCCTGTGATTGAAGTTTTTATCAGGGACTATACCAGAGACCTTATCTTATTGCTACATAAAGTGCTACTTTATCATTATGAAATATAATAAATAATTTACAACAGCATTACAATCTAATTGATGGCTGCCAATCTCTGGATGCTGTTGAGGAGGAAAAGTGAGGGAAATATGATACGCACATGGAAACAACAGAATTCAGCTTGAGTAAAAGTTTAGAAGTAAAAGCATGGAGAATTGTTAAAGAACATTTTGAGCAATGAAATGACTAAATAAAGACAAAATAATGAAATCCAGGAGTGCACAAATTAGTCTCTCCTTGGCTATAAAAACAGCACTGTTGAAACCTACAGTGTTGCAGTTGACTCAGTGCTGGTTACCAGCATAGTATATCGTTATTAGCCATCTTGTGTGCCATACCATTCAAAGTTCTTTGTGGTCCACATCCATTTGAATCTGTCCTGTTATCTGTGGCAGTTTTGTTGAAGAAGAACAATTTCAGTTTGTTTGCATACACAGTTTTGCTTTATTCCACTGATACTTAGAATATTCTGCCCTATTCAAAGTCCATGCACATACTAGAAGAGACACAGACTACGCTTTGAAATTCAGACTGTAAACGCAATAGCAGACTATCTGCTTACTGACTGAGCCCTCAAATTTGAAGGGGGGAAGATATTGTGGAGTACAGAAGAGCAGATAGAACAACAAAAGTTAAGAAACCTTTTGTTTGTTTGTTTGTTTACTCATACACTTTAAAGAGTTACTACAAATAATGTATTTGGGAGTTTTTCCAACACTATTCTTTCCATATTTTTGTTTCTTTATGAAATATTGAGGTGGGAATATGGCAGATTGAAATAGAGCTTCACTGTCAAGGTGGAGAATTCTCTTTCCTGCCTTCTCAGACACATGCTTTCTTATTTCTTGTTCTTCTTGTTCTTGTTCTTAATTTTCTTCTTCATCTTTCTTCGTCTTTCTTCTTCTGAGAACTGGAAGAAGGAAGTACAGTGAATCAGTGCTTTTGGAATATCATTCAAACTTCTCCTTTACATTAGGTCCTAACCTACATCACATTATCTGAGTCTACATGGCACCTGTGGTATTTCTATAATTTGAGACTTTTGTATGAGTGACTTACAGTACTTACTGAGTGATTTAATTATTGACAGTGTGTGACTTCATTTAGCCTTTTCCTTCTGCTCACATTGTGCTTCCTACAGAAATGTGGCTGAATCCCTAAGCCCTTCTGAGGAAAAAGGGTTCTGGCAAGACCTGCAATATTTTATTCCAATTATCTTAATGGCTAGTTGATACAATATGTATTATGACAGACTGAAGCTATCTAACTAACTGTAAACTCCATTCTGTGAACACCATTTTAATTTCCCCTGTAATATTCATTTTTGCAATATAATGTCCATCCATGACAGGCAGATAATGGTGGTGGGAAAATACAGTCAAATCCTAACAAGGACTGCCTGTTTGAGTGCTATGTTCTTAGATCAGAGAGTTAAGTAACTCTTTAGAGGTCTCAGTGAGAATGCTACCAAGAATCATACAGGATAAGTGACTGTACTGAAAAGCTGATGTGTAGATTTGGTGGGTATGGGAATCTGACTTTTTGTAAACCTCAAAACTAAGCAAGAAAGGGCATTCTGTCACCTTATGTTGACCTCTGGGTCAAGCAAGAAGGAAAACAGCTGTCTGGCCTAAAGATGTAAATCAGAGCTAGAGTCAGAGTCAGGAAGGGGGTGACTAGGTTGAAGAATTTTCATAAGATTTCTGAAATCTAGTCTCTGGTGCTAGATAAGAAGAAAAGGGTGTTTGGTTAGACTAAGGATGTCAAATCCAAGTTAGCTGATGACTTAAAGACTTCAGTTTATGGGTCTCAAGATATCCCTTTTTCCCTTCACAGCATAGCTCCTAACCTGGCCTACTGTAATACCCTCTAGCCACATATATTTTGCCTATCTTCCCCTACTTGTTGGACCCCCTCCAACCTTCGTGTTCCCTTCCTGATCCCATTCTGCCCATGAATTCTTATAATTTATGAATTCAGTACTTATTGTTTACAAAGAGCATGTGTGCATCTGACTCTTTCCAAGACGCTTTCAACAGGAAGCTCAGGATACTGTTGGCCATGAAGGTGACATCTAGTCTGCAAAATAAAAGAGGGTTAGGGACCTAGCTTGACCTGCTCCGTAGTCCTCCATACTGTATATTTATGGTGCCATGTCCTGTTTTGGCTTGTGCTAGCTAGCACTTTCCAAGGCCTAGCACAAGTCGAGGAATAACATGCACCAGGGACTGCTTCRAGCAGGTATCGTGGATGGGACAGCACCAGCTTTAGTCCCCTCAGCACAACACAGTATTCCACCACTATCCCAAGAGGCTTTGCCAAGGGTGTGCAACATCTACTCTCTGTTTCGTCTTCATAGGCCTCACACAGCCTTCACATTAATTCAGTCATTCATCCTTTAATGCCTCCTCCCCCTAAAATACTATTTGTGTCTTAAGGCAGTGAGGCTATCACACAAGACTGAGAAGTGGTAGTGGACTACATAGTGTGGACAAAGCCAGCCTGTGCTACTTAGCCTTACTGCCATAGAATGGTTCCTAGTTCTGTTTATTTAACGATATGAAAGTAGCCCCAGGGGTTGAGAAACAATGTGCATCTCTAAGATGCAGTCAGCCATCAGCACAGAGGTAACATCTGGCAAGAAGTTATGCACATCTTAATTGGCCAGCTGTTCTTCTGATTGATTCATTGCCTTCCAGGAAGCACACTTACCTCTCCATGCTCAAGTTGGCCCTGCAGAATATCCAGCCTCTGGGCTGCTTTCACTGTCCGGGCAGTGTATTGTGCAAACCCATATGGGACATTCCTGTGCAAAGCCTGGCTTTGCTCAGCTGAAGGCCATGTCATTCCTCACATGGTTAACTGAAAGTCAAGTTTCTGTCATGGCTAAAGGGATGCTGGTGTGGATTCAGCCAAGCATCCAGGAGCATGTGCATCTGTGGAGGTGCCCGTTGTATGACCTGGGCTATCGTGGCACACAGTCACACTGCACAAAGCCTGGGAACAGGCTGGTGACTAACAGCTCTGGTGAGATCATAGCCAGGTGCCAAAGGCCTCGAAACACAAAGGAAATGGCAGTACTGTCTGGTCACAACAGGCTGGTTTCTGGCCAGAGAGCAAGATAGACTTGATTTATGATCCTTGAGTTGTCATGAAGTTATAGGCGATAATTGATAAATGTATGTGTCATCTAGAAAAAAATATAAAATATCTTCCTCTGAATTTCATTTTACTGTTTTGCAATAATCAGGAGATACTTTATATGAATCAGAAGCAACTGCTTAATATAAATGTTTATCATCATAATATTTGATGTTCCTTAATCAAGACAGGCAGGGTGCTGTCTCTGTATTCTGCCAGGTCTACAACTGAAGTACTTTTTGGTAATTAATCTTAGTGTATTTTAAAGGTAGCGAAGAAGGCATGAATTCACCCTTCACAAAGATGGAGCTTATCTTAGACCTCACTATTACATTCTTTGGGAAAGTAGTGTAACATATTACACTAACATTAATAACATTAGTTACATTGTTAGTTTATTAGTTTTATTTTTAAGATTACAAGCTCATGAAAAAAATTCTCAACAACACTAAATGTCAAAAGAGTGCTAGTTTACTTTTTGAAAAATGTGTTAACTATTATACTCCAGAAATCCTTTAGGAGGGGACAGAGGATGAGATACGGTATTTTATTGTGCAATTTCTTCTTTTCAGAGTAAGCAGTAGAGTCTGTAAAAGGAATGATTAGAGATTATGGCTGCTTTAACAGGAGAAATTAATGGCAAGGTCAGGAATTTCTTTGGAGCAATCTTGTTTACTTGCAGGGTTTTGACACTTCAGCTTGTGCTGTCTGACATGTTCCTCTAATGGCCTTGTGCAAATACCAAATAAAAGTTGGGAAAAGTTGTAGGCTTCTGCAGTGAGAGCTTTGGAGGCAAAAAAACTTTAAAAATATAAACCTTTGGTTTGGAGTAAGTGGAATTATCTGCACCTTTTCAAGAGTTTTCCATTCATTGCTTCAGGCTCCTGGGGATGAAATAGCAGTATTTGATTATCAGTGTTACTAAATGATATAGAGCGTGCCATCTGGATAAGTACAGTTATATTTCTCTTGTATAGCAGTAGAAATTGGCAAGTATAAAAACCTTTGAGGAAAGAATAACATCACATGTATTCTATATCTACTCGGTATCAAACTCTAGGCTACATTTTCAGGAACCTAATATAGAGAGCACTCTTTTAATTTTCAGATTGGTATTAAAAATGCCTACAGTAAGTAGCCACAGTAAGCAGAAAGATACCCTGATCTTACTCTATTGTCTCTTTTCCTTATTTTTTTCCTGACAGCAGTTAAAAATCATAATACTAGTCTTTAATTTTTTTCTTCCTCCATTGACCAATGTTTTTGTCTGCATTCACCGATATTTTTAGTAGAAGATTGTACTCTGATTTTTCAGGCTTTTCTTCATTTGTTTTTCAGTGGATCTTGAAATACAGTTTTCCTTTTTTAAAATTTAACGTTGCTAATCTGCTTACCAAAGCATTCACAACTGGAATAAGGTCAAAAAACAAGTGCATCTTTTCATGTATACTTGCACATCAGCTGAGATTTGTTTTTTTCATGAGGCTTTTACTGATTTTTAAAGTATATCCAGTCTGTTGACAAAAGAGCTTTATTTAAATGAGCTATGTAATCTTTACCAGCAGTCTGTAGAACAGATTTGACAATAAAGAAATATCTCATTACCTAGGAGCTTTCTATAGTGTACAGGTGTAACTTGGTAGTTGAATAGTATAAAAAGATAAATATTAACTGGATTTTGCTAATAAATCTGCCATTCTTACAGCGCCAAAATCTGTAGAGTTGTTGTAATTGCCGTTGTTTGAGTTGTAACAATGAATGGAACTGATAAGGCTTATGTCATTTACATAGAATTTAGCATTCACAGCGCACTTTTGAATTAATACGACACACACATTGGGTCCTCTGATATAAGATTAGCATCATTTGAAAATAGAGAAAGTGTAGATTTAGAAGTGACATATTAGTCTCTGTTCAACATGTAACAGTAATTTGCTTACGTCTGAAAATCATAGTAGGTTACTACTGACAGCAGTGACTAGTAGTTAATACTTCTTCTGTTTGTTAGTTTCATTTTGGTTTGGTACATTTTGTAATAGACTGATGTGTCAAGAGAGACAGAATTACAAAATAATATTATGTTGAATCCAGAAGGTCAGGTACCAGAAGGTCAGGTATCAGTTATACCAGTGTCAGTCAAGAATGGTGTTGAAAGAGTTATATTCACTGAGTGTAAAACAGAGTCGTGTTTTAATAAAAGAATTCAGTGAAATAATCTCAGTTTCCTGTACTGTCAACACCATGGAATAACTATGGTTTTAGCTGCCTAACATAGCAACCAGATGCCTAAAGCCTTTTGCAGATCTAGCCCTGGTACAGTAATGTCAGAAATATACCCTTCTTCATGGCACACTATGATTTCAAGTCTTCCCAGTGTCTTCAGTTGAATCTGTCATTGCTAATCAGCCCTAGAAATTGAAGGCTTAAATTGGATGCCCCCAAAAGAGAGCACAAAATTCCCAGTTACCTCTGAAAAGCTGAGTTTAAATTATTTGGTTAATGTGCCAGGGGTACAGTGTGGCAGAGATATGAATATAATACATTTCTGCAGGGTTACTTTCAGGAGCCTTGATCATTACAGTATACTTTGTCTTCCTTCATTCTCTGCTTTCTTCACAGCGTGAACCTGATTCATGCTCAGGATATGATTGCAGGTGCACGTAAGCTTTCCAAGTGTTTTTGAGAAGTGATGATGTATTATTTTATGATGGTCCTTACTATGACAATGTCTAGCTCATTCATGTTCACCTGAGCTGAATCCAACCTATTATTTACTAAGATTTCTGCCCAGCTTCATCTTATCCTCTATGATATTACATTGCAAACCTTTTCTCTTGCAGGAGGGAAGGGAAAGATCTTTTTCCTCTGAATAATTTTGTGAGTTTTGTTTAAATGGTGGGATCTAGTGCTCCATTTCTCTGTGATATGATCATTGCTGTCTGCCTTGACATTTTTTAGCTTCTGGATTGCTGTGTGTATTGCTGACATCTCAGTTGGTTATTGTTCATGTTAAATGGTTTAGGTTCATAATATTTCATCAAAATATGGTATTGATGGTGGGCTGAGTCTAGTGAGACTTCTTGGAAATGCTCTGCCCATCTGTTTCTCTCATCTGCCTCAGCTATGTATATTTTCCATTCTTGCTGCTGCTTAGTCCATTTCTTCTTCATTTTAATATCCACAAATGGGTTTAGTCACTTGGTAAGTAGCTCTAACTATCTACTGTAGCTGCAACATCATCTTCAGCTGCTAGTTCTTTTAAATGTCTCAATTTGTATTTCCTTAGATTGTTGTCAGTCTGGAATCAACCTTTGTTCAGAGTAGCTACGTCTCTAAGTCTCTGTAGTCAGAGAAATTTCCATTCCTTGAGCCGTGTGGTTGAGTTTGCTTCCTACTTTTCAGGCTGTTTATGAAGGAAACTTCAGGAAATGAAAAGGAAATTTCAGTTGGTACTTGAAGGAAAAGTCACAAAATCAGTTTTTACTGGTAAAATATTATTGCACTGGCAATTAATATTCCATTTTTATGGTCTAGGTTTGGATCTCCTTGTTTGATGTTACTGTATCCTAGCATTGCTATGTAAAGCCTAGATTAGACTATGATGGTTAGAATTGCACCAGTTTTGATTAACAGTTTGATTTCTTAATCATAAGTTGGCATCCTTAACACAGACTTCACAGTTTGATCCAAATATACCTTCCAATTTTCACAAAGACTTTTTTTTTTTCCGGGTTTGCTGAGCACCAATAGGTGGATATTTACGCTGATACACAGATAGGCACATTGTTGTCAGTGATGAATCTCATCCTGGACCAAAATAACAGATATTATAGAGAAAATCAAGTTTCAGTGCTGTATTCCTGATCTAATGTATGACAAATTGCTTTGTGAAGATGGTTTATGTACAGGGTAGAGTTATATACAGATAAGCATTCTTACTTGCTCGGCAAGGCTGGTACATAAACAATCTGATCAACTGTAGGACCAGTGAGAGGCTCAAGAATGCTTACAGACGACAATATTTTTAAAAATTTTGGTTGATAACAATGGAAAAGTTTACTAGTGACTATCTGCAGTCAATAGTTTTCCAAAGACTTACAGTTTTCACCAGATTATTTTTATGAAAAGGTCATATCGCATACAAAAATGCTGTCCCCTTTGAAATGTGAGTCCCCTTTGCATACTGCATCTAGTAAAGAAAACATCAGTATAATTTTGTAACAGGAGCAGAATAATGTATTTTGCCCAGAGTACCTCACAAAAAAAAGCAAACTGCTTGGGCTATCCAAACAAATTCAGCCTGAGGCAAGCACCTGCCATACACATTTTTAGTTCAAATGTTTAAAGTTTGGCAAGATTTAAAGAGAATCTTCTTTTGAGACAAGCAGTATCCTAGTTCTACCTATAATAATATCTACTAGCTTTTATGTGATCCAGAACCTTGCAGTTATACTGGATCAGACACCTTCGAGGTAAGTATGTGTTCTAAACGCAGAATACATTTGTCTTATGAATAATTATAATTTTGGAAAATAAAATGAAACTTTATTCATAGAGGGTCTGACTCTCTCTTTGCATTCTCAGGTGCAAAACAGGAACAGTTAYATTCAGATTGGTTGAATCTCATTAATTAAAAACAGCAGAGAGGAGAATTAGGTTTTTAATCATAACTCAATATAATGCTAGCATGTAGTCACTGGCCAGAACTGGTAATTGAAGCAGTCCAAATAGTATGTCATTGACCAAGAAAAAGCATCATGACTAAGTTCCATGTGCTGTTCACTTTGTATTCTTAATGCAGCCACATGCCATTTGATGTTTAATCAAGTAAACAAACACCCCTAGGTTTGGGTCCATTGTCAAATACGTCTGTAATCTGCATTGGTCTAGTCCTATGCATCTAGACTGTGTAATAAAAGGTAAGCAGGTGAAAATTTTGGGTTCCTGTGAACGGTCAGGCAACAAAAGTAAAAAGTGTTCTGGTCTAAGTAAGGTATGGTTCCTTCTCTCTATGTGGGATTTTCTTTCAATTTACCCTTTGTTTACTGTATAGCGAATCTAAGTATTGTGAGAGCATTAATTAATGAGGACCTAGAAACAATACCACTGGAATAATGAATTAGGCTTGAATAGGCCTCAGCTTCAAATAGTATCATATGCTTTTTATCCCAGTTTGATCTCTCAAATAAGAAATTACAGATTAAAATATTAGCTTAATTTCAATCATATTACTGCAAATCAGGCATGAATTTAATGAAGTATCTTGATTTATCATAACAAAAAACTTAAAGGTGAGAACAGAATAAGGTACCCTGAGCCATGATCTTCCTCTCTAGTAAGATAGCAATGGCAGTTAATTCACACCTCCTCTTCCCAAATTTACGCTGATATTATTGATGATATCAGTACCATATATAAACAAGGAATTAAACAAATATAGAGCCATATGCTCCCCTCTGCTGTGAGGCACAGAGTAAAGGAGAGTAAACACCTCCTAATAGCACAGGTAAAGGAGAATAACTGTGAAGCCCCAAAGCAGCAGCATGGTGAGGGCAACTCCTTGACAGTGTCATTCATTCTCCCCAGCAGCTCGCAAAGGTGCCTCTTCAGCAAAGCCATCAGCTCATCATCCCCTCGTTTGTAGGATGAGGACTGGGAGAAGTCACTTGCTGCAAAAATTGTCACCTCCCAACAAAAAAAAMCCCCACACCTCTTTGAAAGCTATTGCTCCTTCTTGCAGGATGAATTTTGTTTTGATGCTTGCAGAAACCCCTATAGTCCCTTTAASGGAAGGTTGTTTTGTGGGGACTAACAGCAGACCTGTATCAGCTGCAGCCATGGCAGGTGCAAGAATGACAGAAACAAGGATCCTGGTGCTTCCTTTCCTTTTGAATCCCCAAAATCTGGAGCTAGCTTGCCTTTTTATTTCCTTTTTCCTTCAGTCCTGCTCCTACAGCAAAGTAAATGTCAGAACCAAAGTGAATCTCATACAAATATTTGGCTACTGTAGATGTTCCTACACCTTGACCACTGGAGATGTTGTTACCTTCTCTGTCAGCATTTGGCTCAATGTGTTGAGAATACTTAGGAAAGAGCATGTTTCTCAAATAGTGAAAAAAAAGCAATGAAAAATGAAGGAGTTGTTAGCAATAATGTTGTGTATGCAACCCATGCATGCCATGCCTTCTTAAGTGTCTACATGTGATCAAAATTTAAAAGATAAGGAGAAGCAAATAACTATATGTCTATTATATGACCGAGAAGAGGATCTAAGGGAAAAATATCGGTGCCTGTAGGGATAGAGAGATCATGGCAAAACCTATGAAAACTACAGGCTGCTTTTGGGCTAGAAGTGCACTTTAGCTAGGTAACTCGGGATTTTTCTGTTTTAAATTGTTCCCTCAGCTAAAGGCCTGCAGTAGACTCAGGAGATTGCATGGCCCCTCCTAGGTTAGTGGGTCCCTCAGTTTATTCTAAGCTTGCAGGTAACATTATTTCACCAAGCTGTTACTTTCTCACAGGCATGTATTTCTGATTGTGTGCATAACTGTTATTTATGTTGTAATTAATATTGTAAAATTAATAAATATTGGGTTTAGGCTCCATTATGCTAGGCACAATAAAATGTATTCAAAATATGAGATGCATTAGATGCAGGGATACTTACAATAGTAACAACAGCTATCACGGACTTGTAATTTGCAAGTGTTTATTCAGTTCTTTGAAATGAGAAACATTAGTGAAGGTCRTATTGGACACCAGCCATTATAAACTGTCAGTTTCTCAATAAATATTACAGGAATTTTCAAATAGCCAAACCTCAAAATTTTTGAATGTCTTTTGATTCTCTCAAGACAAAAAACTGGATAGCTGTTGAACTGGATAGTCACTGATCCCTTTCACCATTTACTGACGAGTCCTTTCCCAACCACCATTTTCCTCATCATGACAACATATCTTGCAATTATTTTACCTTTTTACAAAAATGAGAACTATGATAATCCCAAAACAGTTTTCTACTTAATTTGTTTTTCTAGGGCTTAAGTAGGTTGTTTTATTAAAATGTCATCAGTTGTTATGTTTTTCTCCTCTCTCACCTGCATTCTTTTTCAGACTCCAGAATGGTATCAAACAACATGAGATTTGAAAATAGTTGAGTTAACAGCAGACCTGCAGAAAGAGATAGTTTTCAGGAAAAAAAAATTCTTAAAATAGGAGGAAAGGAGCAGTGGTACTTAGAAAAGGTTCTTCAAACTGGAAACATATTCCTATTTGGGTTCAGGTTTTGGCTGTGATTCAGATTGATATTTTTATATTTTCCCATTGAGTTTGTCTACCTTCCTTCATGTTATTTTTAATACACACTGGCAGGAGTAAAAACAATTATGTACAAAGATCTGTTTTAATATTTTACAGCCTCATTTACAAAGATGCAGAGTACTCACAGCTTCCATAGAATCTAATGGGACTTCTGGAAACTCAGTATCTCTGAAAATCAGGCCATTAATTTTGAAAATGTGCATTAATTACTCTCTAGGCTGTAATAGCTCACTTGATATTACTATAATCTACATTCTTTTGAAAAAGTGTATTTTTCACCTGGTACACTGCGCTTGCTCCTAAAGAGCAGTCATATCTTATCATGTAAAAGCTTCTTTATAACTGATCCAATTATTGACCTGTGGCATTGACCTTAATGAAATTTAATATTTCCAAAGGAATGGTACAATCCATTGTGTTAATCTCATTGACAGGCATACTCTTGAAGGCCTCATGCTAACAATAGCTATGGAATTTATTGAAATAATTAACTTGATGAAACACAAAACTGGGTATTTCTACTAAGCAATAATTTAGGTGGTTTAAATTTCCATTTTCTAAATTGTGACTAGTCTAAAGCATGCAGCAATGTTCACAGAATTTACCAAAACCCACAGTCATTTTCAAAAACATTCTGTGTTGGTAGATTTTCAGATCTCATTAAAACATTTTTCTTCTAGACCGAGACCTGCCACACCGTGTTTAGGAGTTCCAAATACTGGCAGATTAAGGAAAAACTGATACCGGTCTTAACTGTAGATTGTAACAATAATTACTGTTAGCAAACAGCAAAAGCCTATTGGGTAAGCACTCCCACTTTGAATCGTTTCAGTTAGGATCCTTTGCACCGAATGCGGTTCCTAGGATGTTATCTTGTCTATACATCTATATAAAATCCTTTTTTTAAGTAGTGTCACTCTCAGCCGCCGCATTCAGTGCAATTTAGTGCTGTTAGATGCTTTCATGTCGCATGGTTATAGCTAGGTAGATTAATAGGAACTTCTATCTGGAAATTTCTTTCCTGTTATTGTTCTCCCTGAGCAGTTGATGGCTAAGTTAATTCTCTTTAGTTTTGTCATGCACTAAAGCACACATTGCCGAGCTATGATAAGCTTAACACAGGGGGGGGAAAAAAAACCCTTGTGTCCATCAAAGTCTTAAACTTGCATTTTAAACTTTGGCCTGACCTGATGTGCCATTCAAAAAGCTTCAAAAGATTATTTTTTTAAGAAAGGTTCAATATATCCCGAGGCTATCGGTTTTGAGTTAAACTGGGTGAAGTAGAAATATTTTACTCATCAGCTTTGCAGTCACAGAGTTTGCCTCAGCTAGAACAAAACTGCTGAGGCATTTAGAGAAAATTAACCCCCCATCCTGGCAGCCAGATGTGACTGGTTTCTGATGAATGCACATGAGTGGGCTGAAAAACCAAGAGACTGTGAAATTCCTGTCAGGTCCGTACAGCGCGGAATGGGCTATTGACTGCTTTCTATATTTCCCTCCATCATTCTTCTTGAACGCTGCCATTAATTTCCTCTCCTACTCTGACTTGGGAATTTATTTTTTTTTTCTTTTTTTTTTTCCTCCCTCCCCCCCTTCTTTCCTCTCCCCCCTGCCCGGACCACCCTGTCGCCGTTGCCGTCGCTGTTGCCGTGGCCATGGCCGTGGCCGTCGCCGTCGCTGTCGCCGTGGCCGTGGCCGTGGCCGTGCCAGCTGCGGGCGCTGCAGAGGCGGCGGCATGGGGTGCTGGCGGCGCGGTGGAGGCGGCGCGGCCTCTCCATCCAGGCTGGGCTGGCGAGGATCCAGGCAGCCTCTCAGGAGAACGCTCAGAAAATATTAGCTGTGCAGGTAGGTGATTGCAGGGAAGTCGGAAAGATCATTCTGATCTAGATTGAAAAGCAAATGATGGGTAGTGTGATGAAGCATTAAAACCATATCCCATCAGAGTTTTATAAATTTTTAACCTCTTTAATAAACTGGAATTGCATGAAGGATGAATTCAGTAAGTTAGCACATATACCATGCGTAGTTTGAAAAAAAGGGGGAGATTAGATTTATTTCTCACAAACCTTTGAAAAGATTATTATAAATACATTGGATATAAACATCTGGAACATAGAGCGGCATTAGTATTGCTGCTCTGTTGTTTTAGAAGATGTTATTGTGTCCTGTTGTGTATTATTTCCATGGTAAACAATATTGCCATTTTCACAGTATTCGTATTTAATTTCTTTAGCGTGAGACTATTTTTTAGAAGTATCATACCTTCCCAGCTCAGTTATATGATGACTTTCCCTTATTTGTAAAAAAGCAACTTTGGGGGGTTATGAGATTTAAAAATGGTTTCCAGCGACGTATGGTTTTTCATTTTATTACTTGTTCCCCAGATATATATATTTACCAGGGAAAATAACTACCATACAGTATAGTTTGAATGTTCTTGTTATTTTTCTCTTGTGCTCTGGTATCATATTCGTATGTCTGCAAAGCCACTCCTTTCAATCTCTTCCCATAGTTAATGGCCATAACCAGATGGCGTTTGTGAAGGGTTTTTAAAAGACTTCAGTGAAAAATTTCTTCAGACTTATTCCTTGCAAAAGAAGTTATGTTGCTGATGCAGCTTTAGTGCAGCATATTCTTATAAACCTTGTTTTCTAATTTTTAACAGTCAGGCTCTGTTGTATGATTCCAGAAACAATTTTATTACATTTTAATATTATGTAATTACACTTCACAGTTAATATCTGACGCATTAAAGTAAAAGCTAACTTGAGTAAGTTCTAGAATTCCATTAAACTGCATCAGCATCATGATCTGATTTCAGTATCTCACTAAGAGGATTGTTATTTTAGAATTCCAAATTCCCATGTATGTTCTACTTCTGTAAAAGATTTAGAATATCCTAGTCATATTAAAATCAGAAAGTCAAGAAAAAATAATTAAGATAAAAATATAATCAGATTTTATACTTTATTAATGATTTGTAATACTCTTAATTTTATGGATGTTTTGGGGCTGTTATATGTGCTAAATATTGCACTGACCTGTGTCGCAGTGAAAACAGGTAAGCCGGGAACTACACTTTTTTTCATTCAAATTTCCCATTTAGCATTTGAAAAACTGGAAAAGCTCCTTTTTGATTTTTGTGGGGTGATAGCTGGGATGATTTCTGTTCTCTCCTGTGTTCAACTACTCCAACAGTGAGTGAAGAACAAAGGTGATCGATGTGCAGCCTAAAGCTCATGAATAATAATAGCAGTGACATGGAAGCCACAGGTGGCAGTTGGTTTCCTCACACATGAATCTTTACATTAATCTAATGTTATACAATATTTTAATAGCTGTACTGTGAACCTCATATACAATTGAACTCTTATGTCAATAACTAGTCCACGTTACAAGGAATGAGTTTTGCAGAAATCCTTCACCTTAGCATAAATTTTTCCATGCATGCTGTTCATGCTGAGAAGCTGTGTCTGTAAATCTTGTCACCCTGAATAATGCAACTAACTAGAGATGGGCCTAAACTAATCTTTTAGATGTAAGCCCTGGCAACATTTAGGGGGTGTTCAGATCCGACTAGCTCAGACCTACCAACAACAACATTTTGTTCAAAGTCTGGACAACATTCTGTTCCCTATCCGCTTTAACTATCCATGACATCCTTTTCTGATATTCTGATCCTTTTCCGGTATTCCAATATTCTTGCTATGTTCTTATGCAGTTTGACTGATAAAAACTTACTATTCAAATAGCGAACAAGGAAAATATATAAAATTAAAATGGAAACTAGTTCAGCTAAGAGCAATTACCAAGGTGTATAGAAGAGTATTTCCATTCAGCAACATGATATTTTTATATTTTAGAGGTCTTGGCAGTGATTTATTTAYATATGGACCAGTGTTTTTGTTTTATCCACGTTATTGTCAGATCAATCTATCCTTCTGTCAATGAAGTTCTGTTGATGACATTCAGCATAGTGGCACGCAATTCCAAAATAAAAGCTGGTAGCCGTTGCTCTCCCTTCCTTTTTTCTCAGCAAGAAATACCCCGAGTTTGTTGTTCCTAGCAGCCGGCTCGCATTAAAGTGTGAGGATGAGAAYCCGCTGCGCTGAGCAGTGTGCGAGTGTGCAGGAAAATGGTGATTCCTGCTCACAAGAGCTTGCGTCCCAGCAGCTACCTTGACGAGAGCAAACAGGAGCAGGTGAATCACAGAGGAAGAGTGAATTAGAAGAGGTAGTAGATACAGTACATTGGCTGCCTAAGTGTTTTCTAATATTTTACAGAAGCCATGACCTGGGTGAGATCCAAAGAGAGACTTAAAAGTAGATAACGGAGGGGTTTTTGGCCTTTTCATGAGGTACTTTTTAACTAGCAACACCCTCCAGTTATACACAGCCGCAGTGTTTTGGGAGAATTAACGATGTAAGAATCAAGAGCTGCCTCAGCCTGAAGACAGATTTAACCAGTGTTTCATCATTACTAGTCTACACTACTAAGCCAATTTTTAAAAGTCTAGACTTGCCTTCCAATCGCTTCCAATGGTGCAGATAGACCATAGTGCCTTTAAGACTTTGTGCTTGAGAAGGAAGAACTGTGCCTATAATAAGAAGCTGACATTGCCAAAGTCATTAGCGAGGAGGATGTTTCCCGTAACAGGTGTTGGTGGAGTTAGTCATCACCTTTAATAAACACCAAAAAAAGCAAAACCTTAGGAGGGATCCCACTTAATAGCAAAGTGCTTTTGTTAAAGATAATTTGAAAAAAAATAGATGCTTGCAATTGTATCTCCCTAAAAGTTTTGAATTAAGAGAAGAGCTTTACAATGATGGCAAGCTCCTTTGGTGTCTAGTCTCTCAAATTTATTTCAGAAAGAGTTACATGCAGTACCAGTCCTAATTTCTATCAGCACCAAACTTGGTACTGATGCCAGAGATTTGCTGTTGGTCATCCACCCTGCTAGTTAAGCATGGTTCTGAGCTTGCTTTTAATTCCAGGCTTCCCTCCCTGTCACACTGCTAACGTGTGCCCTTGGGCTGAGCGTGCCCTTGGGCCAAGCTGACTGGCATTGGTAATGTACTAGACTGAACAGGGGTGCTCAGGGTTTGTGCAACGCAGGCAGTCTGTCCCCTGGAGCACGAGGCTTATGTATGCGTCCCCTTTGGGGATGCTGCTGCCCGTAGAAGCAGCAGCCTGGCCATAAGAGGCTGCCGCATGCCATCACCATCTTAAATGTCCTAGGGCCAGAATCTGCTTTGCCACGCTTATGTGTAARGTAGCAAAGGCAAAGAGTCCCTCATTTACCATCTTGGCTCTCTGTCCAGCCTTAGCACTGGCTGTACACACTTTCGGTCTGCCTGGCCCTGCCCAGCAGCAGTGAACTTTACCAGGGAATCATAACCAGAACACGCTGCCTTCTGGATGCACCTCCTATTGGGTCTCTGTTCTGAGAAAGAAGACCATAAAGTATTCTTCAGTATGTAGCAGAAATGTGTATATGCCTACTGAGCTCTCACCATGGTTATGTGACTGAAGACATGTTAATATTATCCAAATATGTTAAAATTATCCAAAGCACCAACAATATGAGTGTGAACCATGAAGGCAGAATTATGGCAGTCAACTTCTAGTAAATACTAGCTTTTCCCATTTTTTTGCTAAGGGTCATTAGTCTATATTGTACGTGGTGACATTAATAGATTTTTTAAAACAAAATGCCATTTTAATTTATATTAAGCTCCTTTTATTTCAGTCAAACTTTTAAATATATATTCCCTGTTTTTTATCATGATCCTTGTAGCCATTTTGCTTTTTCAACACCTAATATTTGCATTGGAAATAGGAATGATCAACTGATTACTTAGTGTCCGTATGTTTTGTGAATATACTTCTGGYAGAAAATGAAACTTTAAAATCAAGCATTTCAATTGTGATGTTAAAAAAAGGGATAAGAGATTCTTCCATAGTAATAGCAAAGAATAAATATGTTGGCAATCAAATCAACTGCTAGAGCAGAGATCAATGGCTGAAATGATTTATACTTTCAATTTTGGCTCTTCATCTATTTCATTTTTTGTAGAGCAAAGTGCAGGACTGTTTCTTGGGCAAGACTATTTCATCTGCTTATGCTCTACCTTTTTTCTAACCCATTTCAAGTTTTAAAAAATTCCTTTACTGCTGTCTGATTGCAACCAGTGGCAGAATTTGAGAGATTAGAATTGCAGTGCATGAAGTGCACTAGAAGTGCATAAGAAGGGCGTGGGCACTGCTCTGCTCTTCTTTCATTCTGGGCAGTTTACATACCTGCTTAATGGCTCTGAAAAGAGACTTTGTTTTTGTCATGGTGGTCAAAGAAAGTTCTATGAGCTCCATCATAGACTACACTGACTCTTCATGTAAACTTAATTATCTCAATAGTCGAAGGACATCCTTTGTGGTAGGAGAGGAGCAAAGACTATTGCTGAAGTCAGTGACAGCTTTTCTTCAAATAAAAGCTGCATGGAGATCTCTTCTAGTCGGGCTTTGAAGAAATGTGACAGAGCAATGTGCGGAAAATTTCACCATCACAGTTGGTGCAGTCCATATTCTATAGTTTGCTGGAGGATTTCAGTCTTCAAAAATCCTTCTACAATTACTAAAAACATTTTTAATCCAGCAGAAAATAATAAAAGTAATCTCTTTAATTTAGAAAAAACTGATAAAAATGTAAAACCTTTTATCCCAAAAGCGTACAGGCAAGGTATTTGTTATGTTAATGACTTTTGTTTTCTCAATAATGCTTTGGAGTTTCAATAACTTGGCTCTTGAGTAAGTTCAATTAGCTATCTAATTGCAAAAATGATATATGATGGCAGGTGTAGCTTTATTTAGGACTGTGGCTGTGCTTTAATCCTGACAGTCTTCAATTTAGTCCATCCTTTTAGGTGATTTATCTTGACTATAGTTCTGCCAGAATTATTTTGGGGGCCAAAGTGCTAACAAAATGATAGCATCATTGCTACCCTCGTTGTAACTTTAAAGCATTTCATATATACTTTTTCTGATGGTGGCATGACAAAGGTACCTTTTTAATAAATACAAGATTATTGGCTTAATTTTTAATAGATCTGCACCTTTGATAGCCATTCACACCAGTGCAAAGTGATATAAAAATAGATCATCAGGATTTAGAGTTTGGAAACTTCTTAGTTGGCAGCAGTTTCACCCACTTTCATTAGGTGGAAATTGCTAACTAAGACACAAGGGAATGAAGCATCAACCCACTGTTGCTTTGACTGCAGAATGCTGTGATTATTTATACATTTTCCGCAGTTTTACTCAAGTTGCTTGATTATCCTGAAATCTTGAAAAACTTTTTGGCAAAGCTGTTGTAGTTCAAAATAATTCCACTGTACTGAACTATGCCAATTTACACTAGAAGAGAGTTTTGATCTATTTTGTATTGTCTTTATTTGGGCAATTTTGCAGAGGCCACCAGAGAAAGGACTGTTCTTTACTAAGGCTTTGAAACTTTGCTGAAGCTACTGAGGGCATCTCAGAGAATACTGCATCTCACCAGAGGAAATGTTTTACTGACTGCGCAAAATCTGTGGTTTTCATGGCACCCTGTTCTACCTCCTTACAGGAAAGAGCCAGTGCACGTCCACTAAGGCCAGGACCAACTATAATCCTGCGTGTTAAAAGCAGGGTTTGCCCTTTTGCTTTCTGAAAACCACTCATTCTTAACTTGCTTCTTAGCTGTCAGATGGTAGTCAATTTAAGTACATCTTTTGTTCTCTAACTTATTAACACAGGTGTGTTATGGTGTCCCTCAGGGCTGACGCTCTTCAAAATCTGTACTCCCTCTCTTTTATTTTTCTCTGTTATGGGTTGAGTTATCACCATTTATTCTGATTACACTCAGTTGTGTCTTTTTTGCCTGCTGATTTCACTTTAGCAGTCTTGCTGTTTCTGCCTTGTCTTGGAGACATATGGGGTTGGACGACAGATAACTTTTCTTAAGGGGACATGGCTACACACCTTTTAATTAGTTCTAAGCTTTTGTATTTAGTCACATTTATTCATAGTAGCCATTTAAAATGTTGAAGTTAAATTTTGCTGGTTTTATTATTCATTTATAAAATATTTACTTTGTACAGGTAAAGGGGAATTGAGACCAGCTGKTTTTGCTTTTGCTCATGGGGGTAATGTTTCTGAGTTGAAAAATTTGTTACTTAATTAATAGGGTTCTAAAGAAACATGGAAATCAGTATCCAATACATAGTTTCTAAAAATATACGGCTGTCCTCTCAAATGCTTATGAATTTTGGATAATAGCATCTGGAATTCTTCAAAATATGATCTTACATTTTATGTCAATCAAAGTGATTATTTTTGTGTAGATTTTTCTAGATTGAGTTGATGACTCTGACAAGTATTCACCAAAATCTTTGAATTTACTTATCATGTAGGTGTAGTGGCAAATACAGCTGCCATGGAATAGACACACAAAATGTTCATGACCATTTATTTTGTTGCTGCATGATGAGAAGGGCCCTTCTAGTGAGAGAGTGGAAAGTAATCTCAAAATAAGCCCAATTCATAGAAGAAATTAGAACCTGCTTCATTTCTTTACCTCCTTTTCATGGTCTGTGATTTTGCTTATCACATGGCAAAACTCTGATGTCTTTATTCTGACATTTTCTTTACCATTTTTGAAGTGAAGTGTACATATCATTTGGCACAGGTCAGTTGCATTTAGGTTTTTATGCCACTTATGCCGTAGTGCACCAGGCTTCTTATGCTTTGCATAAACTTTATTTTTCAAAGCATCATGCCCAAAGGCTGATATAACCACGAACATGTCCAGGCATGCATAGGAACACCTATAGTGGCCTYACCTGGCTAATTCTTCTATGGCTTCACTTGAAAGTTTCACTATATGAAGTAACTATGATATGAAGCAAATCATTTAGAAATGTGGCTGTCGCCTAAAAGCTCTAATGTATAGTAGGAAGATAAAGACAAACCATTCTGCTAGTTGCCCGTCAATGATGGAGGCTAGAAGATGATCTCTGCAAACAAAAAAATTAGTCTCATATTTTTAAGGTTAACCTGACCAGGATTGTTGTGGTGATGAATTATTTAGTTTGTTTGCAGGTGTACATTTTCAATATACAATTTTTGTGCAGAAATATGTATAAGTATTTTGAGTACTAAAAATTGTGACCTAAGAGAAAATGGAAGGATGACATCTAATCTAGGAGATTTCTTYTTAAATTTCTTTTAAAAGAAGAATTCCTAAGAGTTAAATTTCTTTGGTATTACCACCACTTGCTGGAATCCATCTCTGTATATTACCAGAGTAGCCCTAATTGTCCACTTTTTTACACTGTATAATATTCACACACAAAAATGTCTTAATAATTTAAAATATGCTGACTAATAGAAATGTATAGATACTTTTTTTTTAATAATGAAACACAAGTTTACAGAATTAAAAGTTTACTACAAGCAACTTGATATCTGACTTTAACTGATGATGAGATTACTAGACAAACTTCATTTCTCATTGAGCAAAAATTATTCTCCCATTAAAGAGGAATAGAATCCAGAAATGCAATCTATGAATTCATATTCTTTCCACCTGTAACTCTGATAACTTACATTTGTGGGCCAAACACTCAAAACTCCAGTCAAATGTGAGGAACTGGCAAGCTTATTATCTCTGCTGCTTTTATTGTCAGCAGGGCTACTCAAACCAGTAGGTCTTAAAAGACAAGAAGAGAGAAACTGCGTGTCTTCCAGCTTCTTAAAAATCGATCCACTGAGTCATGTCACTGCTACAGCAATCTTTAAGCCTCAGATTATTCTCTGTACTCCCTGACAGAAAGATTCAGAGTTTAAAACTTGATGGAATAAAAATGCGATGAAACACTGTATCATGAATTGAAAAGTTTTCAAACAACAATAAAGTTGTCATGCTTGATGCCTTTTCCAGAATTTGAAGACTACTGGATTTCTATTTCTTGAAGCAGCATAAATTTCACTTTTTTAGTTAAATAACTAAAACCTGTGTTGAAATGTTTACACAAAATAGGCTGAATTAAGTTTATAGAAATAACTGCAATCCTAACATTTCCAAATTGAGTACCTTGTTTTTGTCTTCCTAATAATTTTCTTTTAAGATCTTTTTAAAAAATTTAAAATTTCCAAGAATATAAACCATCATACTGACACTTACCTTGATCATCAGCAGAATTAGTGCCCATACACTTATCTGCCACTTTAATGGAGCAAATAACAACTGTAGTAGACTATCGTCTATCTCTTATTCAGTAATTTATTGCTCAGCCTTTTTATCTAATTGAAGACCCTCTGGCTCATAGTCTCTGCTTTTCCCAACCCAGTGCCAGTGCTGCATCTCATCCCAGATGAACGTCAGACCTCTCTCCTGCACCTGACTTGTTCTCAGACTGCTGGCCCAGCCATTTCTGCTCTCCTTTCAAGCTCCTTTTCCAGCCTTAGTGTCTGGCACTACCTATTGATTTCCATTTTCCTCTGTTCCCTTGTTGCTTCTCAAGTCCCAGCCTCCATCTTTTTTTCCCAACCAATGGTTGCCTTCTTCCACCTTCCAGCCTCTGAGACCTGCCAATTCCAGTCTCTACCCTCACCTGACAGACCACTGACAGTTTTCCTTCTCTGCAGCCCAATTTTATCTCCTCAGAAGCCTTGTCCAAATCTAACTGTTGCTCCATTTTGGCTCTTGTTCTGTCACATTCAAATCAAGCAATTTCCCCCTCCTCCAGCATCTACCGGGCAAAATGAAAGCACAGGCAGGACACCTCCACTCGAAGGCCCCTTGACCCAGCCCAAACYGCAGCAGTCCTGAGATACTACTGCTGGAGAAGCCTTACTTATTGCAAGGCTTAAGTTTGTAAAACTGTAGTTTTCAGAGCTACTAAGCTCAAGCTGACATTTACCAAGCATGGGCAAACCGTGTTTTCAGAGCCTCATGCCTCTGAAATTTTGTTGGCAGTAGCGTATGACCCATTTCTGTCATTTTTGAAATTTACCAAAGAAATCAAGCATTTGAGCCCAATGCCTAAATTTTGGATATATTGTAAAAAAAAAAAAAAAAATTATAATGGATCCTATAAAAGCAAATGCTTGGCAACTTTCATAATATGCAATGCTCTCAGCCCTACCTGCAGTTCAGAGGAGTCCTTCCTATTATAGAAAAGGTAGTTGAAGTGGTTTAAACACCAGTGGTTCAAAATCCAGCAATAATTAATTCAAGTTCTTCCTAGCAAAATGTATAGGAATCCTTGATTCTCTTTGCAGAGCCTAGCTGTCTTGGTTTGAGTAGGTGTGTTATGAGTATCTGGGAAAATATGGGAAAGCGCATACACAATCAAAATCTCTCCAAGTATTTTATTATGGTTCTGTGAAAAGTTTGTGGGGTTTTTCTTCCGGAGAAGCATAACTATTTCTTATCTGTAATGTTATTTTTCTAAATCATGTTTTGTCCTGATCGGAGCAATAGTACTGAATAGCAGGAAAGCCATCGTTTTCTTAAGCAGTACTGGCTGAACAAGAGAAAACATAGTTTGAATATACGTTATGTTTCTACCAGTTGTGCTGAGAGAAACCTGTACAGCAACAGAGCAAACAACTTTCTAAACAGTTCCATTTAATGTAAAATGCTGTGTTTCTGAGACTTTTACACTAAAATAACTATACATATTTGGGTACTGGGTTCAAGTTTAAGACCAAATTATAGGTAACATTGAGTTTTATGATGATGATTCTCTGGCTCATGAATCTCTCTTTTGAGACCTTGGCCAAATATGACAAACCTCTCAAAGGTCGATCATTTGGATCACAAGATTCCCTTCGTAAGCAAAACCAAAACAGTTTTGCATGTACTTACTCCTTCAAGAAGCCAATGGTAGTTTCAAATGACAAGAGAATACAGCAATGAGCTGACAAGTAAGATGGTTATTCAGTTGTTATGTGTGAAAAAGAAAAGGAAACGACACTTCATAGATTTGCTTTTCCAGCAATTAACAGAAACCTTCAGTGTATAATTAAGAAAAGTTAAATAAAGCCCATTTTTAGGAAGACAAGATTAAGGATAGGATTTGTGAAGTTATACTGTTGCCAAATGAGCAAATGCTTAGCTCTGGTTTTATAAAYAAAAACTAAGAAATTAAATTTCTTTATCCAGTACAGTGAGTAAAGAATCAGAGAAATGACATTTTAAATTAATGATTCAACCTTGCAACATTACTTTGGGCTATCTGAAGTTTAGTAACCTCCTTCTACCCATTTTAAACATATATCAAAACACAGGTTTAATGATGAACTGTTTACATGTTGAAAGCTCCTTTTTGGCAGCTCTTCTGTTTTTGTCGTTACCTGAATTAATTACGGTAGTTCAGAACATCTCCAGTAAACATGCTGATATATCATAGATTATAAACTCATCTACTGAACTCTTAACCATGGTTGCAAAGTAGATTATTTTATTTAAAGACAGCAGTTTAAAAATTTAGACATTTAATTTAATTATCCTCTCCCAGAAGTATAAGAAGAAATCAGAATCCTAGTGTGCATAGCATTATACTTGCATAAGAAAACTTACAGGAGCATTTTTGCCTCAAACTCAATAATTTTATTTATAATCACTAACTATGTTTTTGTTTTACAGAACCAGTATGATTTGGAAAAAGAATAAAATTGCTTTTAAAGTACAAAAATAATTATGAACCACTTGAAATGTAATGTCTGTATTTTATTTCTCATCAGAATTCATTAGTGTGTAACATCAATAATTTAGCCCATCATTTGCCAACACTGACTTGGCTCAGTAGTTCAATCATGTAACCCTGTAAACTCACTTTCCATTAAAATGAATGTTGCTGACAAAGGATAACTAAAGAGATACTTCATTTATTAGCTAAAGAGATACTTCATTTATCAACATTTTTAAATTAGGAGTTTGGGACCACAGACACTTAGCTGGATAAATTATTCAAAGGAATCTTTGCATTAGGCCTAAAGATGTTTGTAGAATCAAATACAATGTTATCCAGAATTATAACTGCCTTTCATTTGTGTAACATGTAATTCACAGTATACTATGCCAGAAACCAACAGAGCCACCTGCAGAGAATCAAATGACCTACCGGAATGAAATCCTGTCATGTTCAAAATTATAAAATGTGTAATAGTTATCCCATATTTTGATTGACTCAATCAAGCATTTCCCACGGAAACCTCCTTACAAGAAACTTCTTGCAACAGGCACTATAATCTTTCAAAGTTACATCTGAGGTATTAAATGCTTTACATTATTTTACTATGAGTAGCTTCTTCAAATCCAGTCATTATCTTCTCCAAACGCATCCTTTAAAAACATTCAGGTTTCAGCTGTGATGTCTCAGCTTGTTGCTTCTCCAGCCTTTTTCCTAGCCACCAATTCTTTCTTAAGAGGATACTGGCTTCATTTTCTAAACTTCAGTCCTTTTTTTTTGCTGATGTACTACAACTTGGACATAAACATTTCTTTTTTGAAATAACTAGCTACCTGAAGCATGTGAGGACAAAGTTAGGAATAAAATAAAACCCTCTCATATCATGTCTTTTGCCTATGCCTGGGAAGATAGATCTGGAAACCAAATCCTTCCTGAGGACAAATCAGTGAACATCTGTCACAGGATCGACATAACATGACTGTCGTCTGACTGCATACTCTGGAGGGCTGCTGCTAGCGGTACAGAAGGAACCAATTAAGGACATAAGCAGAAAGTGAATAAAAATGTTATAATACCAGTCTGGTGCGAGCCACAACATCACTGTCCATTCCCCTTCCTCTTTTCTGTCTGAGTGTATATGGTTTCTCTAGAAAGTATTCCCATCTTTATCCCTTTCTCAAACTTTGCATTGGAGATATTCTTAACCTAGAGACAAGAACCACTCCTCCTTCGAGCGATGTTCCAGGTAAATCTTGTTACAGTCTCGGTGCTCACAGGCTGTTATAAATACATTCTTATGATACTCCAGGCTGAGGAGTGAGAGAYCAAATTTAGGTCTTCATTTGCAAGTGTTCTCATAAGAAGTATTTTTTCCGAAATGAATGGATATTTTCTCTGAGCCTGAGCACTGTGGTAACTGAGCATGTATGCRGTAGCAGAGCAGAAATATGTATTTAAGACAGAGGAAAAGACGCTACTATCAGCTAATTCAGGGGACTGAGGAGCTTTGTACAAGGAAATCTTTTCTGTAAATTTTTCACTTTTTTTGTGAGGGGAGAGTGGGGTGGGAAGGATTACACCTTAGASAACTACTCATTTCTCAAGAATAATTTTGAAGAAAATGAGAACAGAAGCAGTTCTCTTTTAGTAGTGCTGTATTTCTCATCCCTATAATATTCAGCATTGCTACAAGGGTATGGAATCTGTATCATCAGTTGACTCAGCATCACTTTTGGCACTCCTACTGGCACTGGAGCAAAAAGCTGAGAGTTGAAGACTCAGGAAGAGCAGCTTCTTTCTCACACTTAACTCTCCTCCAAAACTCTGATGGGTCACAGCAGTTTCACTGAGTTGCTTTAGCATGCCAGCTTGTCACAGCTATCGTGGAATTTTACTGGAGCATTTTAATTATCTATAATAACTCCAGAAAATCCCCTTTTTCATTTGGCACAGATTTTTCAAAGCTATGAGTTTTAGTTTTATTACRATTTCTAAAATAAGAAAATGAAAGAGTACACCAAACAAGGAGATTTTTAATGCTATGCTTCACTCCAATTAACCTTTAGGGACTAAGAAGGCTTGCAAAATAAAAAACATACTTAAAACTGGGCTCATTGAAGTCAGTGATGAAGTTAGGCTGGCTTCCTTAAATACAGGACTATTTTCCTCAGGGTGAAGGCAGAACAATCTGAGTCAATATATGTACTCTCACTACATTGCCTTGTAGTGAAACTTTTATTCTGAAGGCTAAAATTACATCTGTGTTTTAAAAGTAAGTGTTGTGGTGATAGTTTTGTTATAATCTTGATGGCCTAAGAACGTAAGCAAGGCAGATTTTATAAGGCAAGGCACTATATTTTATTAGACTGGAAAAAAAGACAAGCTTTTGAGTACACAAGCCCTTCCTGTAGCATCATTTCTTGTATCTTCGATAACTATCTGGGAGGCTGTTGAGCATTATGTTCTCAGTTTCAGTGATATATCTATTGATAATCTAATTATCACTCAGTTTAAAATGTATATATATMATTATGCAGCAAAGATTTCCACCTGTATTCTGGTCTTTCTTAGATCTTAATATCTTATTTAAGTCACTGTAATAATAATTCTCCACATTTTGTAGTGACTCCTTTGACCTATACAGATGATAAGTCTAACCACTGCTGGTATTATATTATTACCTTTCTTTTCTATTTACTTCTCATTCTTTTTAATTCCTACTTCTTTCTTCTTAACAGGTAAAGTCTGAAAGATAGGGAAAATTTAGAGGACATGAGGAAGGAAATGATTTGACTAGATAGGTCAGATTAGAATGTGAGATTAGCAATCTAAAACACGATGATGCAGTCTTCTGAAATAATTTATAGTTTTTCTTTGGTTTCTCTAATTTTCTCAGTTCCATATGTCTCAAGGATAAAAAGCCATTTGTTGTCTTTCTTCTATTGATCATCAAAGAGTTAAGATTTTCCTGTATATAAAACATCAGAATTTTTCATTGCCTTATAGTCCCTCAGACAGCATATAATTCTGGAGCTCAATCTGTAATAGTCTRACAGCATCAGTGTCACCCTGACAGATACGTTGCTGCCCAATAACCATTCAGGTTGAGAAGTCATGCACTTTAGCTTCACCAGTGTGATTTCTGCCTTACCAAGATCAACATCCAGAAAAGTGGCCTGTTTGGGCTGCCACTTGATTTGGAATAATTTAAGAAACCTTTTAAGTAGACTTGTGTCTTTAAATAGCACTTTCCTATTAGGGCGTACTGAAGATTTTTCCTTTTCAAAACTAAAATAATCTTTTATTGGAGCAAATTAGTGGCAGAAGTACAAATTATTTTGGAGCCAAATCAACTTCCTTTGGGAGGGAGAGGAGCCTGTGAGGGGTGTGTGGATACCCTCTGAAGCAGCATTTGCAGTTTTCTGTCCCTCCTGTACAACGGAGGCAGCTGCAGGCTTGGACACTAATGGCCTTGGGGACAGGATGGAGAGAAACCTGAGCGAGCCACTCTATGACTTTCCCCCTTCCTGCCACATTCCTTGGCCTTGAGTAGTACAAGTTGTCTTTCTGACTGCTCAGTCTTAAGAAAGGCTTTAACGTCTATTTTCAGAGACTATGAATGAATTTGAAAAGTTCTTTGTGGATATGTAGCTCTTCTAGCTGTTTCTAGGTTAATGCAAAACCTTCCTTTCTTGAGTTTCCATGTGTGCTACAGGGACAACAGGAGAAATATCCGACACTGTGGAAACTCAGAAGCATGACCCTGAGATTACAGGGAGGCCTTCTGAAATTTAGGAATACTTGCTGAAACGTGGGGAATTCTGGCAAAAATTCTCTTCAGTCTGTTCTTATCTGCCTGTTCTGGGATAGGAAAATGTTAGGAAGAGATATTGCATATGTTTATTCTGCCCTTACACTCTTCCCTACATAGCTTCTCATCATGACCATTGCTGGGAGCAAAACAGTGGGTTAGATGGACCGTTGGTTTGACTCCACGTTGCAGTTTGTATGTCATGGTGTTACGGAAAAATGAGAACCTCAACACTAATGTTGCTGGCTTCTAAGGCAATATATGCATTTTCCAATTTGACATTCACATTTTATTTATAGCCCTATTATTATTCCTATGCTTTTCTGCATAGTTTTCTGATTATCTTGTTGATTTACTATATCTTCACATATTTCAGATATTCTGCATCAAAAGGTGGTTTGCAACTGCTATCCTTTTTTTCCCCTCAGGAAGCACATTAAATTATTTATTTTTGAGGAACTCTTTTCTAAGTAACTTTAAAATGTACCATATGAGAGAACAAGTTTGTACAAATGTGAATCATAACTGGATATGTACCACACCTAGGGAGAAGTTGATTCTCCAGGAGTTAATTTTGAAATACTTCCAAGTTATTATATTCATTGAACAATAATATTTTGCACATCTAAACTAAAATGTTTGAGGATAAATCTTACAGGAAATTGAGCTTCAAGTGCTGTTTAGACAGTTATTGTTTGACTACAGGCATGATGTTTCAAGAAAGGAATTTACATGGCCAAAGTTCATTCCCTGTTCTCTTTTTTTCCATTCTTTCCTCCAGCAAATGAGTCCTCCTAGGCCTCCAAAAAGGAGACTTGTTATAAAATAGGTTTCATCAGTAAAAGAATCAAGTTACTCACCTCTTTTTAAAGTTTTGCAGTCTGGCTCAGCCATATCCACATCTCATACCCCGCTGTTCCTGCAACATGTTAGGTAGAACAGCTGACAAATGAAAAGCCACTAAGGGCTGTTAAGGACTCAGGGCCTGATTTTGATAGTTTTCTGTGTTTTAAATCCATTAATTTCATTACAGTTACACCTAATTTACATCTGTGTGACAATCAAACATTAAGTTTGCCTTGTATTTTTAGTCTTTATTTCCAATGATTTGAGGGCTACTAGTATATGATACTGTCAGACTAATGGAGCAAATTGAAGATGAGTGACCATATTTTATGTCATCGTATATTTAAAATAAATGTTTTCAGTTCCTAAAATTAAATAATGAAATTTTTTTTCACTGAAACACTAATAAAGCATATGACTGTCATAAACTTGATTTACTTAGTACATTTTATAGGCACTGTAAAATGCAGCTTCTTTCCTAACAAGCTGAACTTTTTTAGGGAAAGGAGCGGAAATTTTCCCATGACCCAGTGCTTCATAAACATGTGATTGAAATGGCAACTAGAATAAAATGAAGCACTTCCTCAGTAACAACTATGCTGAGAATCAAATTGCTGTCCCACTGAAGTCTACAGCCTAATTTGAGAATTCATTTTACATTAATGTAATCTATTGATTTAAATCATTCATKAAAATGAGATCAGAGATATAATGTACAGGGTTTTTTGTTTTTATTTCAGTAGTGACAGAATACATCCACAGCGCTCAGTTTTCAGTTAATGGGAACCCAGATGCATGCTAAACCTTGGCCCTAGACAGACATAATCAGTATAATTTTGTCAATGAGCCAGCACAGAAAATTTTCCTTTAAGACAATTCAATCTAATCTTAAATGTATTATTAAATCTGTTTTGAAATCAAGTCAATGTCATTAATAAACTATCATCTGATGATTAGTTTTCCTGCTTGTAAACATTAGTTATTAAAAATGACATTCAGCTAAATTTACAATATATGTTAATATTACCTTCATTTTATTACTAAAAGACAGTACCTCAGATCCAAATAAAAGGTATTGATACTCCAGACAAGATTGTTCTGGTGGAGGTTGTTTTAGTTATACAAAAAAACCCAACTGAATTGTTGAACTGCACTCAATTCCAGAGTGTCTTTAGAAACCAGAACACCAAGAAAAGTGGCACTGGTTCCAATGCTATCTTCTTTACTGAGTGTAAACTTCAGCAAAATCTTGTGAAGTCAAATCAGTAAGTCAGTGAAATAATCTTA